>VUQR01036578.1:44386-67477 GCA_015108515.1 Hemichromis elongatus
GAATTTTAAAAACCCCCCCCCCCCCCCCCTCCAAAAAAATAAATAAATAAATAAACGCCCCTGGCAACACAGCTTTATTATTCTGATCTTTCACCCTGTAGTAATTATCAGCAATGAATAATTGTGTACTTATAAACTGTTTTTAGCACCACTCAGAGGAGCTTACAGTCCTTTGGACTTAAAGAATACAATGAGTGCAGGTACTTACTTTAAAACGATCTACTTCCACTTCCTCAAACTTCCCAGACACTGAAGTTCCAGCGCAGTTCACGAGCATATCAACGGGACCTAGCTTTTCTTGAGCCTGCACGACAGGAAAAAGTCACTGCTGTGCTTCTTAATTATTAAAGCTTTGTTCCATTAGAGGGTAACACTACCTGTTTTATCACGTTTTCCACCTGACTGTAATCACTGGAAACATCCACTGAGATGCAGAGCACCACCTAGATAAGGAAACAAAGATCTTAATAATCCAAAATGCAATCACTTTTCACAACCTACATATGCACATATGAGGCGTTTTTAATAATTTACCTTCATTTTAATGATTTCTCTAAGACCAGAAACTAAGACTAAGAAAATGTGTGCAGGAAAGATTGTGAAAGATTATGCACAAAGAAGATGCTTTTATTGAGTTCTTTAATAAGAGGCCTCTTTTACTGAAATAAATACCGAACCCATACCTGCTTATCATTGATGGCAAATTTCTCCACTTCCTTCTTTGCCTGAAGCAACTTCTCCTACAGGAAAAATAAAATGCATGTTTACTGTTATACACACAAAATACATTACAAATATCGTTATGAATGTCATGAACTCCAAAACTAAATGAAAACATGTAATAATGCTTCTATGCGGGTCAACTCACGTGCCATGGAGCAAGTTCACCTTTAGAGTTTAACTGTGTTTAATATCAGAGGTGCTCTGACAACAAATACCCTGTTGACGAGGCCACACACGAAGGTAGGATCTGCTGAGTGTTTGTGCTTACCTCGTCTCGTGCCACCAAAGTGATGAACGCTCCTTGCTTGTAGCACTCAATTGCAATGCATTTCCCAATCCCACTGGAGCCTCCTGTCACCTAAACCAAAGGTCAAACATGGGGTAAATCATAATGCGCCTCAGACTGGGGCACAGGTTACACTGGAAATGTTAAGTATATTTCTTAAAAGGTAATGCAGCTTTAATAAAATTAATAGTTTTAAAAGTCGTTTTAGCATTCGTGCCTAGTAAAATTATCCAAACCCTACAGTGCGGTCGCTGAGAGTTTGCTAGGTACAAAATCAAGGTAAAGCAAACAATATTCACCTTTAGTGGCCTGCCTTTGAAGTTTATCATTAACCAAGCTGAATTACCTGAAGTTAGGCTGGTTACGGCACTGGTTTTATTTCAGTGGATTATACTTCAGTTAGGTATACCATATAAACGGGTTGTGAAGTAAGATTAAAGCATTAATTGAAGCAATATTCCTTAGCTCATATGTGGGCGTGTCACGACAGCCACCTGACTTTCACAATAAACTCAGCTATTAACAAAAACGATGAAAAAGAAAAAAACATTACGACTTGTTCTTGTCCCGTAGGCTAAGTGCGAATACGCCACCTAACGTAAATATAAAGCTAACCTTAAACTCAGCTAGCCTAACTTCTGCACTGCAGGTATGGATAGCGTTAGCGACCGTTACCAGCCAGCTAAACCGTAACACTTACCACGACGTGGGCCCCGTTCAATTTCAGAGGCTTGGGACTAATGAGGGGCGATATCATATATAACAGCAACACAAAAGCAACGATGAAGGCAGCTACAACGAGCAGCATGATGAACGGAAGAAGAAGCCACCAGGAATTGATAAAAAGCCAATCTGTTATCGCTGAGCTGAACCCTTCTTCAGAGGACATGGGTGAAATCTGGCAATCGTTAGCTTGTTTGCTAACTAGCAGGCCAGCTTCTGGGGGTCCGATAAGAGAGCTACGAGGTATGCGGCGGTGCTGAAAGAGGGGGGCGGCGAAACGCAAACCCCGGAGGAGGAATTTTTTCCCCCAGAGCACGGTATTAGCTCACAGACGTGTAATAACCAGGCTAAAGTGCAGCGGTGAACCTCGGCTCCCCCGTGACAAAGCGCAGTCTACATGAACCAAAACAAATCGAAGTGTTAGCGGACGCCGAACTGGGCTACGTGGTACTTGTAGTTCTAAAGCACGCAGTTGCTCTCTGGAACCTGAAACGTTGGCTCATCGGGCTTGAACAGCAATTCCCACAATGCAACTCATCACCATTTTTATTCGTAGTATCCGTTTGCGCAATAGCTACACACCCAAATGAACTTGCAGTTTTTTGACACACGCACACGCTGCTTTACATTCATCAGGTAGGCTGATGCTTCGACTTAAAAAAATAAAATAAAACTATATTTCGAACTCAAATTACAGGCAACAGCACAGTTGATCAATTAAAGGAAAAATCAAACACCTCTTTGTTGCTTTACCTTTTATTTACACTGTGGAAATGAAAAACAGGAAGTCATATGCACTGATAACCTCTTCACAAAGAAAAGGCTTGAGAGTTGGCTATATATATATTTATACATTTACAGTAAAATGAAGATGTTCCCCATCAAAAGACAGTTTAAACTTCTGAAGGGAACCAGACTAAGGTTGTATATAGTCTCTAAAAGAACTTACACAAAATGTACAAGTAATATACATTTCTTAGTTGTAGTGACAATTCACTTGATAGCAGTAGGACTAAGAAATTTAGAAATAAACCAATAGAAATAACTATTCGGTTGGAACAAAAAAGGCCCTTGCAAATTTTCTAGAAGGCACACGGTGCACACTGCCACTAATGGCTATTTAAAGTTCATGGTTGGAAATGCATTCTATGTTGTCAAGTACACAAGATTTCTCCATCTGAGCCCTCAGTGTGAGGCTTCAACATTTCATGTGGCTTATTAGCTGTGAGGTGCTAAAGCTGTTGTAATATAAGGCTTAGTTTTTCAGTTGCTATTACAGATCATTAGAGAATCCTGTGGACAGAAATAAAAAATATGTACAACAGGTATTAAAAAAAACAACCTAAACAACGACAAAAAAAAACAAAACAAAACAAAAAAAAGCTGTGAGACAAAGCAATTCAAAGCTACCAAGGTCTTGAGAAATGAAAGTAATGCTGGTCTGGCACCACCAGTGATCCACCCAAAAAAGCCATGTTTACTTCAAATGAGTAAACACAATCATCATTTGTGTTGAAAGTGGATAAACAATCCAAAATTGCCAGAGACTAATGAAGTGCTCATCCTGAGTAGCTTTTTCTCAAAACTGCATCCACCACCAGGGAGCAACTAACAATGCCACAAAAATTTCTTTGAACTTGTATATATGTTCCTCAAAGTACCACATAGCCTATAAAATGCTTGTTTCTTATTTGAAAAAATAGAGACTAAGCCCTTTTCTACTGAGGTGTACAAGAGAAAGTCTTTCCTTAAAATAAATGATTTTGATTTCAAGTCTTACTTAGAATAACTTCTGTTAGTTTCTCTAAATTGCGTGAGTACTTTCTCATCGAAAACTTTAATGAACAAGTTAATTTATCTTCCAGAGTTGCGTTGATTCTTTAGTCAAGTCAGCTGTATGTGGGAAATCTTTAATCTTCTTTGGAAAATAGTGAATAAAAAACAAAACAGACTCTTGCACCCTTGGTGTGGTTATCAAACTGTCAAAACAACGTAGTAATCTCACCCAGTTGACTAACACTCGTAGTCATGTGAATGGTTAAGATGATACAGAAAGAGTGGTTGGGGAAAAGAGACAAGGGCAATAAAGACACACGATTACAATTCCTTTGCTTTGGTTTCACTTGGCTTGGCTCAGTCACCCGACCTAGCCTTCTTGTCCGAAGTCCTCTGTGAATTTTTTCAGTTTCTCCAGGTCTTGTTCATTAACTGTTGGCTTTGTGTTGGACAGAGACCTCAACATATCAGGCTGAAAACAGAATGGGAAAAAGGAAACGGAAAAAATTAAGAAGATGCGAACATGTTCCAAAATGGAAATGTGTGGAAAAATTCAATTTGAATATACTTACCATGGATACCACAGGTTCCAGCAGTTTCTCCCCAGGGACTTCCATCCATGTCATTTCAATTGCATTTGGATCGCCCGGTGAGCAAGGAGTCAGGAGGTCATCCATAGTAACTTTGGGGTCATCTCTCGATGGACCTCGTACCTTATTGAAAATAAATATTTAATTACAACACTGACAACATGCTACAGTTTAGAATTAAACATTTTGAAAGGCATACCCGTTTGAAGTGGGTTGCTGACTGGACCTTTCGAACAGGCTGCATTAGAGCGTCTCTGACAATAATGCTGATATCTGCTCCCGAGTATCCGTCTGTCTTCTTGCCCAGAGTGTTAAAGTCAGATTCATTGAGACTGTTAGGGGTGGAGCCCAGATGAAGCTTGAACATGAAGGCACGGGCGTGCTCTTCAGGCAGTGGGATATAGATCCTCTTCTCAAATCTGAAATGTTTTTTTTTTACTTCAGTGAGCACACAGGCAAATGATTGCAGAACAGCAACTTTAAATGACTAATAATGATTACCTCCTTCTGATAGCTGAGTCTAGAGTCCATGGGATGTTTGTTGCACCGAGAACCAGGATGCCTTCATTGTCATTTCCAACTCCTGTAGAAAAAAAAACAATCAGTGCAACTTAAATAAGAGATTATTATGAGCTACTCTCAGGGTTATGGCCCGATTTTGGTTTTGTTTCCCATTTAGTGTGAAACACCTCCTTAAAATCTGAAATCACATAAGATTTCTATTATAGGCAGCCAAAGAGCAAAGAAGTATATGTTTAGATTGTTTATAATTTAGAGACTTATTAGCTGTTCAGCTGGATCAAACCAGCCCGAGTTCAAGTCCAGATTCAAAGCAGATTAAGGAAAATATGTACTGAATGACTTCCAAATTAGACCAGATTGAATTACACCGTTCAGATGGTCATATTTCTGTGTACACGCTCTATGCAGCCTCCAGGATTAAGTGGGAACTTTAATATTTCTTTGTAATTACTCTTACCTAAAAGATAACTTGGCTCTATTATCTAATTTAAGCCATAACAGATGGATATATAGGGTATGGTTTTCTTTAATTTTTAAGTTCAGTGTTCAGTAATTCAAATATTTTTAACACTGTGCAAAAGTACCTTATATTCACTCACCTGATTATAGCAACAATTTACATACATTTGGTATACAGGAAGATACTGAAATAGAAAAGTCACTTTACTGGCACAAATATTTTAACCTGAGTGACTTTTTACGGAAAAGAACAAATTTCTCCTAAAACTTATTGATAATTTATAGATAATTAGTAATCACCCTCACCTTGCATCTGAACCAGAAACTCTGTCTTAATACGGCGAGCAGCTTCACTCTCATTCTCACTTCTGGACCCGCACAGCGAGTCAATCTCATCAATGAAGATGATAGAAGGTTTATGCTCTCTTGCAAGGCTGAAAAGGTTTTTCACCAACCTGGGAAGCAAAAGGAAAGCTTTTAAGGAAATGGCAATTCCAATATTCCACATTATATGAGAGAAAGTAAAATCATATGGTTAATTTGTGCTTCCATAAATTGCTGCTCACTTTTCACTTTCTCCCAGCCACTTTGAGACGAGGTCCGATGAGGAGATTGAGAAGAAGGTTGAGTTGTTTGCCTCTGTGGCGACTGCTTTAGCCAGGTAAGACTTTCCAGTACCTGGGGGTCCAAAGAGCAAGATCCCCCTCCATGGAGTTCTCTTTCCTGTCAGTCAAGCAAAAAGATAATTTAATCTAAATTAATATGACCAAAACACCACTCACTACACTATGACACACAAATATTTTTGCTATCATTTAAGAACAACACAAGGAATTGTGTTTCTTATTCACAAAGATTTACCTGTGAAAAGGTGGGGGAATTTGATTGGAAGTATAACGGCTTCTTTCAGTGCCTCCTTGGCTCCTTCTAAACCAGCAACATCATTCCATTTAACATTTGGTTTCTCCATAACAATTGCACCTGGGAAAAGATTAACAGTACATTACTGAAACTACTCAATAGTTTAACAGTATAACATAGAAACCTGCAACACCAGAAGGTTGAAGCCATCAGGTTTCAGTGGTCTTTATATTGATTTATATTAATATAAAGATGAAATGAAAAAAATGTTCCAAACCTGAGAGTTGATTTTGGAACTTCTTTTTCTCTGGATCATCACCCTCGTCACTTTCATTTCTGGGGACAAAAGCACATTTTATCTTGATTTTCCAATCATATGACATTAACAGCATCACATGAGCTAATTTGCTCTACTGCCCTGCCCATCAACACACCCTTTGTCATCAGACTGCGACTCTTTGACAGGCTTAGCAGGGGCCTTATCTTTCTTCTTGAGATACTCTTTCAGCTTTTCTGCTCTGTCCAAGTATTCTGCACATTTTGCTCGGATGCTCTGTTTTGCTTTGTCACCCTGGGCTTCATCTGTCAGAAATCAGCAAACACATATACACCTTACAAAACAAAACAAATCCACAAAAATTATTAAACAACTTTTTGCTTTAAAAAGAAACACTGCCCTTCATTTAGTACTTTTAAAATTAAACAACTATTGTTATTATTCTTACTATCAAAGTGTACAAAACGGCCCGCATGTTTTGTTAAGTCACATGAAGTCACCTGTCATCTTTCCCAAAAAAAACCATACAGGTAACAATCACTATTATCAAACTATGATTTCCGTGATTATCACACGTGTGCCATTGTGCTGTCTCATGCCTCACATTTTACCACATGGAGAAAGTACTGAACAGCAGCCTGGTATAGGCGTAAAGCCTCCTCGTAGTTCTGGGCTTTATCCTCCTGAGCCGCCTTGCTGGCAAGATCGATGGCTTTCTAAAATAACAAAGGACAATGTTAGTTCCGTTAAAATTCGTGGCTATTCAAAAAAAAGTAAAGAACAGAAAAGAACAGACAACCCACAAGTCATGTCTTCGGATTATGAGACACATATCAATAATCAAAATAAACATAGAGACAAAAAAAGAACAAGTACCAACACATAAAGTTGGAACTTTAACTGAGTAAGAAAATAATAACGTTATTCTTAAAACAATCTACTTAATGTACCCTAAAGCTCACGTTACTAAGTATACACAGAGATCGTAATCTACTGTAAAGCTTTACCTATGCAGTGAGGTGACACCCCGCGCACACAAACACGGAGTGAAAGCTTTCTTTCACTTCCTTTTAGTGAGTTTAACTATAAAGAGCAACTTCAGCAGAATTTACATCTTCGGAAAGCAAACCAGAATACCCACTTTTGCGCTTTAAATTTGATGTCTTTTCTTAAGCCATTTAAAGGTTAAGCTGATTAGGTATCTTGTGGTACAGTCGTTAGCAACTCACTAATATTATGCGGCTTCCTCTACAAATTTAACTGAAAAAAGAAATAAATAAAAACACAAACAAAAACAAAAAAACCCGAATCTTTATAAAACAAATAAGCCATGGTGTCAGGTTTGAGTGACCATTATATTACTTACTACAAAACTGACGTCTTGTTGGATAAGCTAGCCAACTATGCTAATTAGCAGCTAATGTTACTGATGTTGTGTTAACAGCGAAGGAAGCGTTTAAACAAAGCGCAACCCTTAAAAACTAGCCCCGAAGTGTTCCTTACTAGCACCTAGGACACCGTAGCCAATTTATTTTAAAGTTTAAACAACTTTTATGGCGTGCTTTAGCTATTTTTTAGCCTCCTCTAGGGTTGGTCCCCAACTTACCTGTAAATTGTTGTTGGCAGCCATAACGGCGGATCCCTTGACCAGTAATCAAAGCGAACGTAACACCACACGAGTAAACTATTTTTTAAACACTCTATTTTAGAAATCAGCTACACACGTAGACTGTAAACGCGAAAGCCGAGGTTTAAAGCCGACTTCTTTTCGTGTTTTCGTATCTCTGAACGCTCCCTTCTCAGACCCGAGGAGGATACTTCCGCATTGAAAAGTCGATACTCGCGTGCACGGAATGTAATGACGTCAAGACGTAGCCTCGATACAGTCATCGTAAACACAGGCCATAGATGCAGTTCAGTAATTGCTACCATTCAATGGTGCCTTTTTTTTTTCTTAAAACGAAAAACTGCGCAAGTCCTAACTATATCAGCCTCCTAATTCTCTCTATTATGGTCACTCCCAATGAAAAACACAACATCTGCAGCTCAGCCTCTTGCAATTTTGTTAGTGACAATACTTCCAAACATACATCAAGGAGGTCCCATCATATCTCTGTAAACCTTCTCTGTTACTGTTATTGCTATCCTTTTCTCACAAATCACTCTTGGCAATAATCTCCACCCTCTTCACCCAGGTTGCACCTCTCTTGTGCACTATTAATTGCTTTGATAGCTGACCCCAGGTATTCTACTCCTCCAGACTTAACTACCTCCACTCCTTGTATTTTAAGACTATAGAGTGAAGACATTTTATACATTTTATGTTCCTGTCATATGACAGGTGTGCATGTGTGTGT
This sequence comes from Hemichromis elongatus, assembly GCA_015108515.1. Classification (NCBI taxonomy): domain Eukaryota; kingdom Metazoa; phylum Chordata; class Actinopteri; order Cichliformes; family Cichlidae; genus Hemichromis; species Hemichromis elongatus. The sequence goes on from VUQR01036578.1 coordinate 52,961, forward strand.
GTTTTAACCTTTAGATATTTAAAAAAAAAAAAATTTCTTTACACAACTAAATATCCCTTGAAGTTTTGAAGTGATATGCATGACTCCCGCACTGTCCCACTTTACTAATTTTCTCATTATCCATTTGTAAAGGGACTATTTTGTGCTGTCATTTCTGTAATGACCTCTTTATTCACTAGGTAGTCCTGTAGTTCTTCCACTCTGTCCAAGTACTGTTTACATTTATCTCTTATCTTCTGGTTGCCATCTTTACCTTGAGGTTCACCTGAAAGAAGAAAACAACAATGGTTTCTGCAAACACGCAAAGATTTTGTCATCACACGTCACAACGAGGAATGCACAGCTGTAAATAAGATAACTGAAAAAAATGTGACGGCCTAAAACTATGTAGGTGTATGTTTCAGCCAAATTCAGCCAACAGCTGAGTATATTCCTTCATTGATGTCCAGCAGGGTGCAGCCGCCTTCAGGACGGCGTACACTGCAATATTTCAGATAACATATGGGTGATATTAGCCACAATGGTGACGCACGTTTCAAAATATGCAGAAAGTACTTGACAGCATGTTGGTAAGAGCGGATGGCCTCCTCATAGTTTCCAGCCTGGTCCTCCTGAGAAGCCTTCTGTGCTACAGCAATAGCTTTCTGAAACACAGGACATGGATCAATAGTTTAGACCTTGTGTTTCTATTGAATCCACCAGCATAGTTCAGTTATGAACCCTAAACTTAGGTCATAACTTCAAACTGTCCTATAAAGTATCCCATTGTTTCACTATCTGAAGTCAGAAACATGGATTATAAAGGAACACTAACAATAATAAACACTGAGGCTTTGAACTAGTGCATCAAGTGGACAGTTCCAAAGCTGATTAAACCTAAAGGAAAATATAATTAAATCCTGATACTTTTAAATGTAAGAATCCAAAAAAAAACTGCATGTCTCTGGACTGTGGGAGGAAGCCGGAGTACCCGGAGAGAACCCACGCAAACACGGGGAGAACATGCAAACTCCACACAGAAAGACCCCGACCTGGTGGAATTGAACTCAGGACCTTCTTGCTGCGCGGCAGCAGTGCTAACCACCGTGCCACCGTGCTGGAAACGTTTCTTGAATTTGTAAAAGTGTTTTCAGTTTTGTTATTGCAGTTATATTAATTTGTGTTGCCTATTCAAAATTGCCACTGAAAATCAATCAAAACTTTTTGCTGTCTCTGACAATCTTTAAAAGAAATCTAATAAATAAAATATGACTGTACTGTCTTTCATCTGTGTGAATAGATAAAACTATGTGAAATATTAGCAGAGGCCAGTGTGTGCTGTCCACCTCTAGCTACACATTCATGTATTATGACAAGATATATACAGTCAGTTAACACTTTATTAAGTACACCTTGCTAGTAAAGAGGTGGACCCCCTTTTGCCTTCAGAGCTGTTCTTATTCTTCATGGCACGGATTCAACGGGGGGCTGGAAACATTCCTCTGAGATTTTGGTTCATATTGACTGGAATGTGTCACACAGTTACTGCAGATTTGTCAGCTGCAAATCAATGATGCAAATCGCCTGTTCCACCATACCCTAAAAGTGCACTCCTGGATTAAGGTTTGGTGACTGTGGAGGCCATTTAAGTACAAAGAACTCATTGTCATATTCGAGAAACCAGTTTGAAATTATTTGAGCTTTGTGACATGGTGCATTATCCTGTAGCCATAAAGGGCATCGACATGTCCAGCAGCAATACTCAGGTAGATGCTCAGCTGATACAACGTGTTCTACAAAAAGGAAAAACAGCCAGAGCTGTTGATACAAGGAAGGACAGATCCATGCTTTCATTTCATATATACCAAATTCTGACCCTACCACTTGAATGTCGCAGGATACGAATACTCAGACAAGGAAAGGTGTTCCAATCTTCTTTTGTCTAGTTATGGTGAACATGTGAGAATTAGCCTCAGTTTCCTGTTCTTAAGATAAGATAAGATAAGAAGAACTTTATTTATCCCGAGGGAAATTCTTTTGTCATACACATGCTCAGTGCAGTCAGAGAGACAGAGATATACATACAATATAGGGAATAAGAATATATATAAATAAGAAATAAAAGATACAATATATACAATAAGGATGCTAGTGTACAATAGGATAGTGCAAAAATAATGTGACGTGGGTCGAAGTAGTAAAGATAGTATGTAACCAGAGAAAAATAAATAGCTTATCTGTGGTGATTTTAAAGTGTACTAATATTGTCAGTTTGATCAAAGAGAGTGTAGCAGCATATGATGTGAGAAGAAACAAACATTGAGCTTGTTATTAGTCCTTGGGAAATCACCTACAGAGTGGGGTGGAGTTGTACAATCTTATTGCCACCGGTACGAAGGATTTCCTGTGGCGGTCAGTTCTACATTTAGAGGCGATCAGTCTTTTGCTGCGTGTGCTTCGATGGCCGATAATGGAGGCGTGCATGGGGTGAGATGGGTTGTCCATGATACGAAGAAGCTTTTTTAGCATTCTCCTCTCAGACACCTCCACCAAGTTCTCCAGTCTGACACCCAGGACAGAACCAGCCTTTTTAACCAGCTTGTTCAGCCTGTTGGCATCAGCTGTCTTCACCCCACTGCCCCAGCACACAGCGCTCTCTACCACAGAGTGATAGAACATGGTCAGCATTTTCCTACAAACATTAAAGGATCTGAGCTGCCTCAGTAGGAAAAGACGACTTTGTCCTTTTTTACAGACAGCATTAGTGTTCTTGCTCCAGCTTAGCTGACAGGGGTAGCACCTGGTGTGGCCTTCTGCTGCTGCAGCCCATTTGCTTCAAGGTTGGACATGTCGTGTGTGTTCAGAGAGGCTCTTCTGCGTACCTTGGCTGTAACAAGTGCTTATTTGGTTTACCGTTGCTGTCCTAGCCACTTAAAGCAGTCTGGCCATCAGCAAAGTAATTTTTTTTGTGTGAGAAATCCCACTAAATACTCTGACCAACGAGTTTACCTCCAACATTTACGTTTAAATCACATTTCTTCCTCATTCCGAGGCCCAGTTTGAACACTGCTGTACCAAAAAGTGATATCGAATGTTTCAATGCTTTTATATGTCATGTATTTTCTTGTATTGGTAAATACACTCCAATCAACATGATTCATCAGGTGGTTAAATATAAAATAAAGAAATGACCTTATCAGTCTGCTTAATTGTAAGTAGGTTATAATATATTTTAAAATAGCAGCTACTAAAAGATTCTTTACGGAACCATTATATTTTTGCTGCCCTCTTGGCAGATCAGTCTTAAAATGACTTTTTAATGTCAGTGAGACTATTTATAAAGGATTTTTCTTTAAAAAGTCACTTTGCAAATAAACTTATACCTTTTGACAGAAATGACTTCACGAGAGACAGATGTGACATTTGTTCCAAAGATTATAAACCAACACGTCATTTACAACCGTTTTAATACGAGTTATCATTTTGTTTTGGCACAACACTGCCCCTAAATGCATTGGATCGCTGCCGTGTGATTGGCTGATACGAGCAATTGAGGTGACATATCTAATGAAGTGACCAGTGAGCGAATAGGGAAGGGGAAAAAACCACATTATCAAAACTACTTAGTTCACTGATTATAATTAGCCACACTTCCTGAATAAAACACCTCGTTACTTCTTTGACGAACTGCTTCTGAGTCTGGTTGACGCTTATGTCAACCCCTATTTTGGGGCAGTGATGCAGTTAGCTCTAGAAGTGACCTAATGAGGTACACGAATAGAGAACTTAGAAAACAAAGCACGGATCAAAAAGTATCAACATAGTAAACCGTGTCAAAACGAAACCTGCTAAACTGCAAACATGAAACAGTCTCTGTGATTTCCCTCCAGTATGAGGAGGTGCAAACACGTAAAAAAACTGAAGTTTTCCAGCCTTAAAGGTTTTTTTTTTTTTACCTACCTGCAGATTTGTTGGCTCCATGAAGAGTCCCGTAAGAATAAAAGCACAACAGACTCAACACCCGAAACCCCGTTTCGTTTACTCGGCAATGCCAGAAGTTCCTGTTTGCTTATCACCGCCTCAACACTGTGACACATGCGTCCAACAAAGTGGCCTTGCCAGTCAGCCAGCCAGAAAGAATGGGAACGATGCAGGACACCCCTCCTGTTACTGAGTCACTTTACTTAATTGTTGTTGTGCTAGTTAAAGTCAATACGCGTCGCTGAATCACCGAATTATTATCCAGCAGCACGAAACAGCTGGTACGGAAAATTTTTGATCCGCTTTCACTAAAAATAATTTAGGAGTTGACTCAAACATTAAAGAAAGTAAATAAAAGTTAGATAAAGAGAGTTTTGCCTGCCACTCGGTTGCAGTAGTCAAAAAGGCCACAAATCTGGACGTGCGCATGTGCGAATACACAGTAAAATTCCCTTCACTAATGTGACATGTGATATGTACTCCACTAGAGGTCGCCCTAAGCTCACTGTGCAAGCGTCAATGAGGTTAAAGTCATACTGTATAAAAGTTTATATCCGGTCATTGTGAACCCCGAAGAGGGGCGCTTCGTGGGTTTAGAGCGCGCAAGATTCTGCTATTCTATAATCACGCGAAAGCTATAAAAATAAAACATGATACGATGTGCTGAGGGGAGGCTTAATGCTTTCAGAGACAATTTTTTTTTCTATAAACAGGCGTATTGTTCAATAATCTGTCGTAATGTAAGCTTTTCCTTCTTATGGTACACTCCCAATCCAAAATATCGCGCTCAACACCTTGAATTATTTAGTCAGACACTAACAGTAACTCGTGGAAATTTAAATTTAGTGGTCAGCACACTTCACGCTAGCTAAGAGTTGTTGGCGCTCAACCTGCAGCAGCTCTATTCCCCACCAGCTGGGACCGCTCCACGCTTAGGTCTGAATCTTTCATGTGCGTGGAGATGTTTTGGTTTAAGAGCTCCTAGAAGTCTCACAACAGGTTCTCACAGTGACTTTACATGATTAAATCCTTTGTTAGAAATATCTAATATATTTAGAGTTTAACATCGAAAAAAGTGGAAAAAAGGACAAAAGATGAACTTCTGGTGAATGCCGCGACAGCAGACCTTTGGCCCCACTCAGCGGATCAGCGTCGAGCTCAGACCATCGACCTGACACCTGATAGCTCCAGTGTGCCGCACCGTCTGATTCAGAGCACGCAGTGCTGTCTGCGTTGAGATTGGTGACATGCGATGCGAAAGAGATCACACCTCCAAGCAGCGGAAGATCCTCTTAAAAGCGTCGTTTTGGGATTAACAGACGCGTGAACCCGCTGAAAGAGAGCCCCCACGCGTAACTCGCAGCCCATTAGAGCATTTCATGGAGATCCTTAGATGACAAGACCCGCTGCACGCTGCGGGTTGCGCTCAGCAACACGGATCTGTAATTTTGGAACATGGCGAGAGGGATGAGAGGAGCTCATCTCCTCCTTGGATTTTTTACTCTTGGGTTGTTGCTTTTTAGGGACGCGTGCGGACAACAAACTTTTAATGACTTAACAGGTTTCAGTTTGAATCCACCGTACTTTAACCTCGCACAGGGCTCCGGGATTTCTGCTACAGCAACCTGCGGTCAAGATGAGGCTGGCACACCGAGATATGATTTATACTGTAAACTAGTTGGAGGGCCTACCAATGGACTTCTTACTCAAAATATACAGGTAAGGAAATAAGTTTTCGTGTAGGGGGAAAATAGATGGGGACGTGGTAAATACCTTGTAATGTTGGAACTCGTGTAACTACTGTTCCTTTTGTCCTTTGCCTCAGTCCATTGCTCCTATTTGTGAGTACTACCAGGAACCCCTCCGGGAACCGTGACAATTAACTGCCCGCCCTGACCAAGTTGTACAACTGCCAGAAATAGTTTTACACCATTGTAGTTGAGTTTCACGTTTTCTAAAGGAAATGCCCTTTCAACAGTGGTCTTGTTTCCTCAGGAGATATCCCAGGGCAATAAGGCTTTTACAGCAGTATAATACTATAAAAGGTAAAGTTTAAAAAGCCTAGCCTTTCAGGTCAAGAATCTCATTAAGCTACATTAATAATGTAATATGTATTTGTTTTTGTTTTTTTTTAAATTGGCAGTATAGGTATGTTTTTTGCCAGCACCTCCACTATTAAGATGTCTGCTAATTGTTTCTGAATACTAACAACCTGATACCTTTTAGGGTCAGTTTTGTGACTACTGCAACTCTGTTGACCCAAACAAAGCCCACCCTGTGACCTATGCCATTGACGGGACTGAGCGGTGGTGGCAGAGCCCTCCTCTCTCCAGGGGGATTGTCTACAATGAGGTGAATGTTACCCTGGACCTTGGACAGGTGAGATTATCATACCTTACTCTACGCACGAACAAATATCTCCCGGCTGATACCAGCTGTGTGAATAATGATAGCTCAGTGGTGTCAGTAAAATATAACATCTGAATGTTACAAGGGGAGAAGAGGAACATTTATCTCTTTCTTTGCCATTGCTCTGTGGCTGTGAAATAAGTTAATCCATTTGCGTGAGGTGACAGAGTACCTATGCTGGTGTGAAGCGGGAAGTCTGTTGTATTCTTGTACCACTTTCTGTTTTTTTTTTATTGGTCATTGCTTTGTTTTTGCTGCTGCTGATTTATTTTGGACATGCCTGCAAGGCATTTTTAACTTCTCCTTTTTTTCCCCATCATAAGTATTTCAAAGGTGTAACGTGATTATGTTTTCAGTGTGAGCTTCATCACCTCAGCTAGCAGTAATCATGTGAATAATGTGCTGCAGTTGGACCATAGCCAGAAATCAGATTCACGCCCCTTTAGCTGGAGAGTATGCTTCCATCCTGAGCTGTGTGTCTCTGGCAGGAGTTTGGCTAACGGCCCATAAAACAGCACCTCACGCTCAATTATCCACTGTGAGGAAAGAGAGGAATGCTGTCTCTGGATTAGGGATCAGGAGAATGTAAAATCGAATAGGAGAAGTTCAGGTGGAGGTGTGGACCTCTTACGTGATAAGGGTTTTGATTAGCTTTGGAGGAAACTCACAAAAAAAACAGAAAGAGAGAGAGAGAGGAGCTAAAGTGCACCCCTCCACACGTGTTGCATCTTTGGCTCCCAGTGGGCACTGTGTCAGACAATGGGTGTGGGCTTTTCTGTCTCTGTTTTTAGACAGACTGAGCTGAGCAAAGCTCCTGCATGGTTAAATATAGTCCAAGCTTCCAAGAGGATGGACACATGCAGGGCTTTTAGAGATGTCTGCCTTTAATACGTGGTAATGCTCAGTTTATTTGGGAGCAGGGAACGCAGTATTATTGCATTATAGGGTACTAGAAAGAGTGTTGCTAGATCTTTGACTGTAACTCAACCAAACAAAACCCTGCCCTCCTTCAAAATAACACAATCTTAACCACATATACACACACAACACGCCCGGTTCACCTGTCTCAAAGTTTGTCTTTTTCGTTCTTTCAGCTGATACAACCGCCACGACTCTAAATGCTCACCAACCGCCATTGCATCCTAATGTTTAGTGCTCAAATCATTTTAAGATATTTTTGTTTTTTGTAATTTAATTTCATGATCATATGTTTGCAGCTCCTTAACCTATAGAACAGGGTTGCCAAACTCATTTTACAGCTCAGTTTGATCCTAAGTGGGCCAGGCCAGTAAAAAACCTCTTTCTATCCGTGCAAAGAAGTTCAGCTGTACATTTAGTCTCTGATGTCCCAGTATAAGAAGTGCAACTTCAACAACACACTTAAGTTGTACTACATGATAAAGAAATCTGCTCTGTTTTTTGAAAGAAATCTGTCAGCATGACTCTCTGGGCTTAAATTGTTCAAAAACAAATGTGTAAAATTACAGAGAAAAGTCCTGGTAGGCTGTTGCCCAGACTGTAAAAATAAAGCATAACATTTTGGGTTAATTCACAAAAAAATTTACTTGTTTCTTTATTTGACTGTGGACACGTTGTAAAAAAAAAAACTTACATTACTATTGTAGACAGTAAAATAAACAATAACCTTGCTTTTACTTCATTGCTTTGTTGTAGTATGAAAAACTGTGGGGGAGGTCTTCATCAGTAGGACGAGCTGTAAAATGTATAAAAATACAGGTAAAAATCCAAAATGTATGCCCAGTTGGCTGGGCCAATTCTGGTCCCTGGGCCTTATGTTTACCACCCTTGCTCTTGAATACCAAATCAGTTACCTACATTCATATATGTATATATGTTATGTTTAGGGTGTGCTTTATTTACTCTACCGCTGTGTTTCGTGGCTTTCTTCCACCATACAAACATAAGCCTGTGCATCATCCAGAAAAGTGCTCTAAGCTGCTGTGTTCTTTGAGTGTTCTGTGTAAAACTTTAATAGCTTTGTAGATTCTTTTAAATCCATAGGATCAATTGTGTATACAGTGAAATATGTGGGCTAGACTGAGCTGAAAGGGTGCTGTGGTTTCTTTTAAGAGCAACGCAGGTGGCTGTGCAGCTCTTAGGAGAGATATTAGATAAAGGCACAGTTGATGTTTATGTTAGAATAATGAGGTTCAAAGAGGGGGGCTCTTTTGACAGAGCTGTTTCCGGTCTGTCTCTTTCAAAGACGACTGTTTGAAGCATGACATGCCAAGTTTGAAGCTAGACTAAACTGATATAAAGTGACCTGAAAGTTTGCTATGATAAATTACACCAGTATCCTGCTGCCTTGGCTTTAATGCCAGTGTAGTTCTGTTGGATAATCTGTCAGTTGGTCTAAAATTTAAAGTTTTATTCTTGCTAACTTGTCTTGATTTTTTATTAGGCTGGAAGATGTCATCACTACAAGAAGCAGTCAGGGCATAACTGGGCATTTTCATTTATTGTACTAATAACAGTCTCAGAAACAAAGATTCGGACAGCAAGGGTTTTATATGTAACAAAAGCGGGGAGGCTGTATTCAATATCCTGCACACAGAAACAGAGGACTCACATCTGTATATACAGCAATGTGCAAAAGTTTTGATCTTCTTCTCAGTTATTTTCCTTTTTCTTCCATGTTTTCTGTCAAGCATTTTTTTTTAGCAATAGTTCCTCAGGCCTTCTGATGGGCTCTTAAAGTTTTTCTTTGAACATCAGCTGCTTTTCCACTCATTTCATTTTGTTCCCGAGTCTTTTCAAAAGAATGCTTTTTTTGGATGTTTGGTTAAACAACCTGTCCCTGATCTATAAATCATTCAACCATAAAAAAAGGGACTTAACTCAAGGGATGAACCGGTGTTGCATCTACACATAGCAGATACCTTAGCAAAGAAACAGTTTTAAATTCAGGGTTTTTGTTACCGGCAGCCTGTCACAAAAACACAAAATGTATTCTCAGGGGTTGAAAACTGGCTGTCAAGAAGCCAAGGAAAGGAAACGGAGAAAAGGTATGCCGAATGACATAAGAACTGGCCTGAAAAACAATGGCAACAGACTTGATAGCCTGATGAATTCAGATTCAAGAAGAACAAGAGTGAGCGTATACAGCCGTTTGTAAAACCCAGGATCCATCATCTTTTGGGTCTGCGTTTGGGTGTTGGGATCTTATCAAAACTGATGAAAATATTTTGAATCACCATGCAATACCATTTGGAAAACATCTGATTGATAACAACTTAATTTTTCAGCATGAAAACTGATCTCAAACATACATTAAAAGCAAACGGTCGTTTGTTAGGTTTTTTTATATCTATATAACTGGTTAACTCAGGCCAATAAGATTTTGTGTAAAAAAATAACAAAAGAAGTCCTGGTGTTTAGGACTGACGGACGGTCAACTCAGGCAAAAAGGATTCCGTTTTTATTTAGTTTTAACAGCCCCATTGTTGATATTATGTTGGGTTCTGTGGCTTTTTGCTCCCCCGAGCCACAAAAACAGCATCCTCTCCAAGTTCCTCAACTCATCAAAGCAAACGCTTCCACAGAATGGAGCAAGGCCATGTCTCGATTCATGTAGTAAGTTGGGGTCTGCAGAGGAAGACGGAAAATGAGAACGGCTCGTAGGCAAGTTGCAGAGAAGCAAGGTCAAGATGAATTTGCGACAGGAGGCTGACATTTCTGGTTTACAATGAAAGTCTCGACAGTTATGAATTGACCTGATATTTGACATTCGTCCCTGCACGGGCATTAAGCTTACTTTTTTTCTCACTTTCCTAATTAAGATCTGTCTTGTATGTTGTATCCCCTGACAGTAATGATTTTAGAGATGTTGGGAAGAGAAACAAGAACTAAGGAACAAAGTTTCTAATGAGAACTTGGAGGTGCAGCATTTACACATTGTGCAACTTGATAAAAGATTACTGATACAGCCGTGTTTCTCGGTCCTGACCTTTTACTGTCATTGTACAGTTTAGAAAACTCTTTTGATTTTACACCTTTGTTTTTCAAAAACTCGGGCATGTGTATTTATGACATTATTTATTTTTCTGAATAAGTGACTGTGATGTTTTATTGCTGTATTGACCTTGGGTGAGGACTGTGCTGTTGAACTGCCGTTCTGGTTTATGTAGCGCTGTAATCACCTCACAATATAGCTTGCTTGGATTGATGATTAAAACTGACTTGCTAACTAGTCTGAGTCTAACAGACAAAACTAAGACTGAATATTTAGAAAAAATTATAAAAAATTAAAAATTATACCTACTCTAAAATGTTCTTATTGCTGTATTGACCTTGGGTGAGTTCTCAGGCAAACGTTTGCTAAAACTTTGCACTGGTTTTGTTAGCGGCCATAGAGGTCAAATCCTTCTTGTAGCAGGATCACTTTCTAAATTGCCTCCAGCTAAGCGATCCACACTGCACAGGCCCCCCGTCTCAGACAGGCCAATGCAAGCAGGGAAGCTGCTCCCTGTTTTTGTGACTTCTTGGCTTTTTGACCTATGACCCATGACAAATCTCACCCTCATTTAGGAAATGACCACAGTGACCTTTAGTTACACCCCCCAAACACCTAATATGATGTTTGGCATCACTGGCTTCTTTACTTCCTTCTTTAGGAATTTGCTAAGAGTGAATAACTTGGACTATACATAGGCATGTGCAGGTTGCACAGATGCACATTTTGTCAGAAACATACATATTATGAATTGATGACTGCAAAAAGTAGCTTCTCTTCCTAGAAACTTTTTCCTTGTGAACCTATTTACAGGACACAGTAAGTAAGCCATTGTTCCTCTAAATATTTATGCCATGTATCAGGCTACCAGTCACTCCTTTTTTCTGGGGAATGTATTTTAGGAGCCCTGACCACATGTGCTTATCTGCCTGAGTGAACCCAGAGTAGACCATGTGAGGCAAACATTATAGGGCTTACAGCAGTCTGTTTGATGAGACTGAGCTGCTTCTCAATGGTAGAAGTCGGACACTGAGTGAATATTGGATGCTAGTAGTTTTGCTAAATAATCTAATCTAATAATCTAAGATTCTGATTAGTTGCGTGTTTTATTTTTTTTTAGCTTTGGGGCATTTCTTAAGTTGTTTGGTGTTTATCGTGTTTGTGATTTTGCTGCTTTAAATAGGCTCTGATTGCAGAATGTCTTGTTATTTGTGATTTGAAGGTTATTAATTTAGAAGGCTTTGGTTGTGTGTACAAAGAGACCTTTCACTTTTTAGAGGACATAAGTAACTTCAAAATCTATGATTCTGTTTTGTAAGAAAGTGATAAGTGAGTGACTCAGGTTAATGCAACGTTTTTGACTCTGTCTATAATTCAGCAATCGTCAAGAGAAAAAGCTTCCAAGAACTCAATTTTGGAGACATTCCCCTGGAATCTAATCCTCTTTCTCGGGGGTTCACCTCCCACAAAAGTGGGTTTGAATGTTTTATTTGCAGCCGTCGCCCCCTTTTGTGTTAGAAATCCTTCTAGGCGGTATTGTGTGACATCCTTTCTGTGCTCTCAGACTCTCACAAAAGTGTGGTCCTTTTTAAGCCTTGCTGAAAGTGACCTGGCCTTCTCTTTTCACAAGATAAATGGCTAGAAATAGAGAGGTGGTGTAATTTGGTGGTGAGAAAAGAGGAAACACACATTGCATAGATGTTATATCTGAAAACATTTAATTTTCCTGGCTTGTTGTGCACCATTGAAGTCATTTAATCTAACAGAAATTAATGTACAACCATGCATGATGGTTGTTTGTATGCATGGATGATCTTCTGGGTCCAGATTCGGTTTGCATGGCTGCACTGCATCTCTTGAAACCATGTTAGAAGCGGATTTGTACTTCATATAAGCTGTAATCCTAATTGAAGCTGTGATTTGCTAATGTAATCCTGAACAGTCAAAGAAGTGAGTAAATTGCTGTAGAAGAACTGCCTATCTATGCTTTGTAATAAATATTTCTTCATACTGTATAGTTGGCTCACCCCTGAGACAACATTGGATGTTACATATCCCGTTTGCTTTGGCGACAATGGAGGTGATGTAAGTGCCTGTCTTTAGCCGGGCTGCCCGAGGCGCCAGGCCAACCCAGCAGATATTTACAACTACACTAACAGTCACACTGCGCTAGTTAGCATTAGCAGAGGGCATCACGGGTGACTGTTGGACAGCAGCTCCTCTTAAATCTGGAGCTGTGATGTGGAAAAGCTTGTGGGGGTTAACTTGGGATCTGTTCACCTTTTCACGAGCCACACCACCAGTTTGTAAATAGTAATGTTAATCAGTGGTCACAGGTTCACTGACGCAGGCACTGATGCAATGGGAAGTTTCCTAGACCCATTTGACAGGGCTGTTTCATGAATAGCTCACCCATATATACACCCATGTATACTACAGCACAATGCTACATGATAGCAGCAGGAGTTTACAGATCACTACTAAAACACTTCAGTCCCATAAATATTGTTTTTTTTTTAATCAGATTCAGGTTTTGATTGAGTCCTTCTTAGAAAATATACATTCTGGTTATTAGATCGCCGATTTCTTCACATTACAGTCAGTTTTGAATAATGCATTACTCCTCTAACACTGGACCCCCGTTTGCCTTCCGAGCTGCCTTAATTCTTTGTAACACTGAGTCAACAAGGTGCTGGAAACAGATTTTGATCCATATTGACATGACACCATGGCACAGTTACATCTATGATGTGACTCTCCTGTTCCACCACATCCCAAGGGTTCTTTTGGATTGAGATCTGGTGGCTGGGGAAGCCATTTGAGTACAGTGACTTCATTGCCATGCTCAAGAAACTAGTTTTGGATGATCTGAGCTTTGTGACATGGTGTGTTATCCTGTTGGAAACAACAATCAAAAGATGGTCACACTGTGGCTATAAAAGGATGTACGCGGTCAGTAATTAGGCAGGCTGTGATCTCTAAATGAAGCTCAAGTGGTTATTTTCTTGGCAAAGTGTGCCTAAAAAATAATACGCCCATCATGACACCATCACCAGCCTGATCATTCACTATGGAACCATACTTTCATGTTATTTCTGACCCTGCCAGCAGAAATTTCGGAAGTTCATTCGACCAGGCAACTTTTTTCCAATCTTCTTTTGTCCAATTTTGATGCTCTCGTGTGATTTGTAGACACAGCTTCCTGGTCTTCAGCTGCTGTCGCCCAACACTTCAATGTTCAACTAGTTGTGCATTCAGAGATGCTCTTCTGCACATCTTGGTAGTAACAAGTGGGTAAATAAGTTACTGTTGCCTTCCTATAAGCTCAAAGCAGTCTGGCAGTTCCCCTCTAATATCTAACACCAGCAAGGCATTTTCACCCAGAGAACTGCTGCTCACTGGATATTGTCTTTTTTCAGACCATGCTCTTTAAACCCCAGAGATGGTTGTGTTGGAAGATCCCAGCCGATCAGCAGTTCCTGAAATACTCAGACCACCCCATCAGGCACCAACAACCATCTAAGTCACCTTTCTTCCCCATTCTGATACTAGTTTGAAGTTCAGCAGGTCGCCTTGACCATGCCTGCATGGATGGCTAAATGCATTGAGTTGCTCCCATGTGATTGGCTAGTTACATATTTGAAGAAACCGTTGAACAGATTTACCCAGTAAAGTGGAGAGTGAGTGCATAATGTCCAAAGCAGAAAAGCGCAGATATGCAGACATTCTTGAATGCTATACTTCAGCCTTGCACAATAACAAGACATCTACGACATTATTACCACAAATATTTCTCTGGCAATTTTTAGCCAACTGCTTTTGGTCACCATATAACTGCTGTCATGGAGACAGAAAAAAAAACATACCAGACTACCCCCTTCTCCTTCCACTGCCCACCTGTTGCACACAGACAAACAGTTGTACACTGCATTGTTATAGACTGGAGTGCAAATGCTCCATCCCCGCTGTGCTACAGCACGGCACGGGTGACCCACTGTAACAGAAGGTGATGCCTCGCCTCTTTTAAATTGCATTCTTCTGATTTCATATCAGATTTTCAGGCGCTCACTGTCAGGATTGTGCTCTCACTCTAGATTTAGTTTTTTTGGTTGTGCCCTTTGGTTGGACTTTGGGATTATGATGTTTAATATTGCTAGCAGTATTGCTAGCTTATG
>VUQR01036578.1:70719-87194 GCA_015108515.1 Hemichromis elongatus
CATATGTCCTTATTAAGTTTGCAAATTCACCACGTCCTGACCTGTGGGTGCTGGAGAGGTCTGTCGACCATGGGAGAACCTTCACCCCCTGGCAGTATTTTGCACGTAAGTTTATATGTTAATGCATTAAAAAGCTTCTCCTGCGTGCTGGTGCAGTTTTTGTGCTGTGAATTAAATATTGAATTCTCTTGACTGTGGTGCCAACTTGAATCAAATACTCAATTGAGTTTCAAATCAAGGAAACATGCAGGTCTGCAGAATGCTCTTTAAAATAAGTATGTGCTGTTTTCTGTTGTTGCCTATAATGATGTAACTAGTGATGACAGATTCTTTTAGACTCTCTGTTCATAAAGGTTTTGTCTGTGGAATAAAAAAAAAATCAATTTCAGTCATAAATACACAGATAGTCTCTGCAGTATACAGCTTTGGACCTTTTTTTATGGAAGGGATTTAAAACTCAGCCTACCAAGAGCTATCACAGCAATCCAGGGTATTATACGTTTCTAGAACTGGCAGAGGTAAAAAGAGTGCAGTCATCATTAACGCTATTAGTTATACACGTGTCTTTCCTGCCATGACAAGTCAAAGTGTTTCTGTAAAGAAAAAGGCCTGCGGACAGAGTTAAACCTTTGTAATGCAGTATGTTTAATCAGAGATAGATTTAGACAGGGAGTGGGTGTGGACGAAAACCTATGATTTTACATGACTTGTTGAAAAGATGCTAGAATGTCAGCTTAAATCTGATTTTGGTGTTTTAAAAGTGGCAGGTGGAGACACGCTGCAAATCTGACACTGAACTGCTACCATTTTACATACTTCATGCATATTTTGTAAGTGCTGATTGGGGTTATCTGAGGGAGGAGGGTGGGATGCGTGCACACCGCTTGCCAGGAGACACAGCTGTGACTCATCTGTTTTACAATCTCAAGGTTTCTTTTCGAGTTTGTGTTCATTCGGGAGCTATCATGAGTTACTGACTGTTTACCTTTAAAAAATATTTTTTTCTAGCTGCAGAAACACTGTAACTGCTTATTATAATATTCCTTGCAGTGTATATATAGAGAGAGATTTGAGATATTGCATATTTTCTTTTTTTTTTTTAAATTCAAATTATACTTCTTCGGTCTTTTCCTTTTGCGTCAGTATGATTGATGCTCACTGTTCAGTGATTTATTAACTAGTTATTGCTCTGTCTTATTAAGTGGTTACCATCATGTAAAGATGCCAACATAATTTCTTTACAGTGACAAGAGAACTAATTAATTAAAGATATGATTTATTATAAAAATATGAAGAATAAGGGGCTTCTATTTTTTTCTTCTTCTTCTTCTTTTTGGCAGATTCAGCACGTGAGTGTATTGAGAGGTTTGGAAAGCAGCCCAATGCCCGTTTATTAAATGATGACGACCAGCTCTGCATCACAGAATACTCACGGATCATCCCTCTGGAGAATGGAGAAGTAAAATAAAAACATATTTCTTTTCTTATTTTTTTATGTAAACCAAATAGCTTGATATTGTGATTATGATTGTAAATGGATTTTTATTGTCTAGATTGTGGTATCTCTGGTCAACGGCCGCCCGGGGGCAAAAAACTTTACGTACGCACCTGTGCTGCAAGACTTTACAAAGGCTACCAATATCCGCTTGCACTTCCGCCGCACCAACACCCTGCTCGGCCACCTCATCTCCAAGGCCCAGAGAGACCCCACTGTTACGCGAAGGGTGAGACACACTGAACAACCTCACACTGTGGTGTCATGCTGGCAGGCTCTTGTTTCCCATTTGGCCTTTGCAGCACCCACCTGCCAGCTTCTGTTTTGCTGAAACAAGCACACAGGCCTGCCCACATGTTCACCTGTGTTGAGACCCACTGCCAGGTCTGTCTGTTGTCTGTCATGTGAGTAATCTTTAGGTAATTCCCTTGAAACAGAGACTGTTCAAAATTTCTGAGCTCCTCCTCATTTTTAAAAATATTTTGCTTGCAGGAGTCAATAGTTCTCCAGTGTTTCTTTGAACATTGACTGTTTTTTTACTCATTTCACTCAGGCTAGTCTTTATAGTTGACCGTTTTCAGAGAAACATCTAAAAACAATTGAATCTCCATCTATCTCATGGGATGAATTATTGTTGTGGTTCCATGGGCAAATTTAAAAAATTTAAAAAAATTTAAATGCATTTTTAGGCACTTTGTTACCAGCAGACTGTTGCAAATCATTATTTGTTTCCATTTCCTTAGTTGAATGCCAAAGATAACACACTCTGACAGGAAAAGTATTTATCAGCATCAAGGTGATCCTAAAGATCTATTAGCCCAAAACCTGGTGTATCTCAGAATGGTGTGCTGAAAAAATTTTGAGGAAACAAAAGAAGAAGTGGCAGACGTAATGATGAAAATTATCTCAAAGTTGTGTCCTTAAGAAGGAAAAATATCCTGACCTTAGCCTGAAGACATAGATCTGACCTTTGAGTTGATCCAGCTACTGTTCCGTGAAGCCTCATCAGAAATGGTCTTAGTGCAAGGGTGGCTGTCAAAAAGCCGTTTCATTTAACCGTCTGGAAAGCATCTGATTGGCAGCAGGTGCATTTTTCAGCACGACGACGATCCCAGACACATTGCTAATGCAGTAAAAGCATACCTGGAAAGGAAAACATGCAATGAAACTCCATCAGTCATGGTTTGGCCTTTCCAGGAACCTGGGCCTCAACACTGAAGCATTGTGAGATCATTTAGACAGAGAATGAAACAAAAGGCAGCCAAAATCCAAAGAAATGATAAGAAAGAAAGTATTTGGTGCTACCAAATACTTACCGTCAAGCCTGTTAGAACTAAACAAACCATTTTTTTGTTTTATGTTTTCCTAGCAAAATATAAAGAGATGGTAATTTTGCACAGCACTGTATCTTTGTGATTTACTATTGTGTCTAAAACATCTGTTTAGTTTTCCTCATTCAAACCTTTGGAAATCAGTGATGTTGGCTGCCTTATCTTGTGTTATCCAACGCACTGATTCACCCCATAAAACTAACGTTATCTCATGGGTCATGGTTTAGGTTTGTACTTGTCAGCATGTGTGACTCACCTCTGCTCCCAAACAGACTCTGGCATTTGTTCTGGTGTGACTGATGTCGCTGAATTGCTGATAACATGCTTGGAAATTATGCTGCTGAAAACATATTCTTTATTTGCTGACAGTATTACTACAGCATCAAAGACATCAGCATTGGCGGACGCTGCGTTTGTCACGGGCACGCACAGATGTGTGGTGGAGGCGGTAACCCTGACAACCCAAACAGGTTAGTAATACATACTTCACCTTCAGGTCTAAAAGATGCTCGCCTTTATTCATTAACAGAGTTTTGCAGAATTGGGGCTCTTGTGCACAACTGTTACAGTAAAGTGGATTTAATTCTAAAGGAAAAGAGGCACAGGTTACAAATGCTGCCAAAATTTAGTGTATGAGGTATAGCATTGATAAGATCAAGAGTGATCACTTGTTTCTGAAAAGCACAATTATGTTGTTTGTGCAGTGACTTCACATTATAAAAAGCAGTAGATTGTTTTAGTTCCCCTGATTACTGGCTGTGATAAGATTTGGGATAAAGTGCTGCTTTGAACCATTGTAAGCATTAATACTCAGAAACAAAAAAAAGAAGTCCAAGCAAAAAGAAGAGGACAGGTTTTGTGGATACTTCACTAAGTTGGTTCTCTCATCGCTGTAATTTCCAGGTGCTGTAAGCGGTTGTTTTCACCTACACAAAGCTCGAACATCAAACGGAAGACAGGAAGAATTAACGCTTAATAGCAGCTGCGCAGATACCAAAACAAGGCTTAAAGCGAAGCAAATTTGAATGCCCATTTGTCTGACTGTCTGAAACATTCATTCATTTCAAAATGAATGTTAGCACTCCGCTGTTTATACTTAAGTTTGCAAATACCCGACAGTATGTGCCAGTAAATATCAATGTACAGTTGCCTCAAATGTGTTCAAAGTTGGGACTCTTTCTCTGAAAAGCCATCTTGGCACTACTACTGAATACAGGCATCTCGTCTCCTTTCTTTAGTCGCCAGTGTGAGTGCCAGCACAACACCTGCGGCGAGTCATGTGACCGCTGCTGCCCAGGATTTAACCAGAAGCCATGGCGCGCTGCAACTGTTGACAACCCAAATGAGTGTCAGCGTAAGTATACATGTACAGTACTTCATTTAGTGTGTAACCAAAACCGCACTCTGCTACTCCCCATGCCGTCGGCTCCTTGAATTACTACCCCCAGAGAGGACTGAAGTGTCCTCTTGCCTCTGATATTTAAGCCCTATTGTGGATGCCCTGATATGGTATTGTGGTGAGCCTCAGTGAAGAGCTGGGAGGACATTCCTGATGTGGTATGTGTGATGAACAGCACGGTGCACAACTTGCTTGAGGATAACTGCGTTTTGTCTGTTTAGGTAGCTGGTCAATGAGCTTAGTCAACCTTGTGCCAACCTAGATAGTGAGAGCTTATCAGCGAGCCATTCAGTCCATCAGCAGAGCCTTTGCCAGCTGGAATCTAATTGCTTTGCACTGTTGACAACTTTTGCCTTCATGAAACATAACCTTGCATCAGGCGCAGAAGTAAAGCAAGGAAGGAAACTTGTAATCCAGTCAGTGCACTCATGCAGTACAAATGCACCCAGCCTATTCATAATCATTAATGAGACAGGGTGGATTACAGGAAGAGGATGTGCCATCTTGTTTAGCTTGGATTTTATAGTTTCTCTTGATGCTTAACAACCTAGACTTAATACTCCTTTTAAGAGAATGAGTAGCTTAAGGTACTTACAGGGGGAAAGGGGGAGTCAGAGGTAATTTACTGACAGTGTAGAATAATACCTGTGTCTGTGTTTGTCTCGGGGGGTTTCCTCCTCAGCCTGCCAGTGTTTCTCCCATGCCTTCGACTGTTATTACGACCCAGAGGTGGAAAAAAGGAGAACAAGTTTAGACACCTTCGGCAGGTTTGATGGAGGAGGAGTGTGCATCAACTGCCAGGTATGTACTGAGTATCAAGTCTAAACCTATGTTTGCATGTGTGTGGTTGAAAACAGGATAGAAAGTGAAGAAATATTCCATACTAAGCGTCTCTATATCACCTAAGTCTTTTGCAGAGGATTGGGTATTGCGTGAAACTTGTGCAACTTGCTGTGTGAGGCCAAAGCAAACGTCATTTTTGAAACCTTCTAGGAAATTTGTGCCCTTCTTTTTGCCAAGATAAATTTGAATTGAGGGCTATGCTAAGATAGAATGTTATTGAATAGAATACAGATGCAGTGACTATCAAGTATTGGGTAATGTCCACGTAGATTCATGAAAAGCTAGAAAATTAAACTTTTATTTTTTCTGTTCAGGACTAAAGTTAAAAACTTCTGTATCATTCTTTAGCACAATACTGCTGGAGTGAACTGTGAGAGATGTATTGAAGGCTTCTACAGGCCTTACAGTGTACCTACTGAGTCTCCCACCGGATGTATACGTAAGCCACATTTTTTTCTGTGTCGCATCAAAATGCTGTTTTGATTTCTGGCGTGGATCTGATTGCTGCCAGTCTCTTCTAGTGCCAGTGGGGATAAACTTCGGTTAGATGTGTTTAGGCTCATTCTGAGAATTTCATATTATATTTAATATATTCTGTTTTATTTACAGCCGGGGTGGCTGGATATGGCTTAAACTGGTCTGAATGAGTGAATAAAAATTCCCAGTGATGCTACAGTTGTAGAGCCATGCCTGAGACATCCCAACCAACATACCGATGTTGTAAAACGTTACTGTGTACTGATGAAAAAGACTGTGGAAACATAAACCTATACTGTTTATGCATCCGTGTTTGTATTTTTGTGGAACCTGTTTTTGCAGCTTCTCCGATAAATGCAAAGTCAAATTGCAGACATTTTTCAAGATACGACAACAGTTTGGGAATCAAACATTGTCCCACCATGTTGTTGTGTGACCTACAACATGTGTGACCAATGAGTGACGCCAAAGTGCAGTTTTATTCAAAGAAAGGCTTTAGCACCTCGCTTTAGACAGACACAGACGGCACCAGTGACAAGCACCACTGGCACCGCCGCTTGTTTTATTGCTAAACTGGG
The DNA here is from genome assembly GCA_015108515.1 of Hemichromis elongatus. Lineage (NCBI taxonomy): Eukaryota > Metazoa > Chordata > Actinopteri > Cichliformes > Cichlidae > Hemichromis > Hemichromis elongatus. The sequence continues at coordinate 76,843 of VUQR01036578.1, forward strand.
CTCTGCCATTGTTTACATTACTTTAATGGTCCATGACTATTCCTCTCGGTATAAATAGCTGACAGTTGTGTTTGCACATGACAAAGTAGTGGATTTAAAGCAGTTGACCCGAGAGCTTTTAATTTAATCATAAAATACACAAACTCAATTAAGTAGCTTAGTAGCTGAAGGTGTTCAGAGTCAGTAAACATTCATCATTATTAACTTTTAAGCGCTCTTGTTTTGGGATTCAGGATGGCTGAAAGCTTTCTCTGCTTGTTACTTTACTGTGTAAAAATGTTGGATATTTAACCTCAATTTGTGCTCTGATTGGGCATCACGGTGACACAGTAATTAGCACTGTTGCCTCACATTAAGAAGGTCCTGGTTCTGAATCGACCATGTGGTCGGGGTCTTTCTGTGTGGAGGTTGCAGGATCTGTGTGGGTACTCTGGCCTCCTCCCTTAGTTAGGTTGAGGATTCTCATTTGCCCATTTGTGTGAATATGAGTGTGAAAGGATAACTGTCTCTGTGTCAGCCCGTCTGACATTGTACCCGCCCACCTCAATGGCAGCAGGAATATAACCCCCCCACTCCCCGTAACCCTGAAGTGGATGACAGGAAGAAAATAGATGCATGGATTTTACTCGGATGATGCTTATGTTTGTCTATATTGCACATGTTAACATAGAGACTTTCTTTTTTTTTTTCATAAAATCACATCTACCAGCCTGCAGCTGTGACGAAAGAACTACGGCAGGCTGTGAAATGGGGTCTGGATGGTGTATCTGCAAGCCACAGTTTGCTGGAGAAAACTGCGACCGCTGTGCTGATGGACACTATTACTACCCTGACTGCATTCGTAAGTTTAGTTTTGCTCTCACATGCTGAGATAACATTTTGCACTAATGGGCTAAATGCATGATTTTGGTGTTGCATGTTCAAAAATCAAAACAGTCTGTAATTGCTGCAAACAACACAAAAGGTACAGTTAGCTTTTCCTGTCCCTCATTTGAAGCTTGACTTGAAGGGAAGACTTTGCCATTTGATAGAAGGATGCAACAGTTCATGGTCAGTTAACCTGAACCCGATCTTTAACAGCTGAAATCATGAATCAATATTGTTTTACTCTCAGAATGCTCCCTGAACAAACACATTTGTCCAAAGCGTAAATCTTGCAGGAGCACACTTGTGAAGTTATTTCATGCTTCGCGTATGCCCTACAGGTAAAGGACGCATAAAGAAAACTTCCCCATCTTATCTCATTGATCTGATAGGCCGACAGATTCAGGAGTCTGCTATGACTGGAGATAAGCTGCTCGATGTTTCATTTTACATTTCTTTCTTCAAGGCGCTAAAGCCATTTTTACAGTAACATTGATCTTCTTCTCTGTCCTTAATTGATAAACCTGCTTTAAACCTGCTTCTTTGTGAATTTCCTACAGTGTTTGATTTCTCCATTCACACATCTATTTTCAAGCTAATTCAAGTTTTTTTTATATTTAATTGAAAATTAGCCAGTGTGACAATAGAGAAGCACCAATTCCAAAGACTGACATCATTTTCATCTTATCATCTAATGTTGACCGTCGATATCACCCAAACCTACAGTCCTCATGCAAGCACAGCAACTCAGATCTGTAGACTCGAGAGATGTTTTAATGCCTCAGAATATTTAAACCTGTGCATCTTATCACCAGCATGTTAGCACTGCCAAACTAGACTAAACATGTTGACACGGTCGTGAAAGAATTATTTGGGTTTGAAGAGGTGCTGCCTTGCTGTTTTCTGTCACGGCATGAAATGTTTGCAGATTTTTGGATTTTAAACTGAAGATGTGTAACTTGTACACATTAAATCTGACAATGACAGGTTAATGTCAAACTGTAAAAAACTGAGCGTATCATACGGACGCCGAGGGGTACCTTTCGCTTCACACCTCGGGATGTGAAAAATAGTCTGTATGTGATGCGAAGCCCGTTCTCATTCCCGATGTGTAACATACTGACAATTTGTCACATCCCGATGTGGTCATAGGAATGCAAAAGGTTGCGTTCCTATGACCATCATACCATCTTAGGATCCTATGATCCTATGATGGTTGTGGATGAAATCCATAGTTTGACACTCCCAGCAGTAACAGACTTCAAAGCCGTGTATTCCAGCCCTAACCATAATCCTAACCATAATCTTATACCTAACCCTAACCACAACCTTAATGGTGTTAAATAGTGTTTGCCTATGCGGTTTAAGGACAATGAATCTTCATGTGCAGATTGAGTCTCATGTTTCCTCCTTTTTCCGAACGTACGAACATACGGATGATTTGTCACATAACGTAAAATGTTACGCTTTGGGAGTGAGAATGCTCTGGCTGAACTGTTCAGGCAATATTACTCCTCCCAAGCCAAGTCGGTGCGTAATCCTTTATAAAATTATGAAAAGTTGCTTTTAGACTTTGTGCAAATCCAGGCTTGTTGTTTCCCCTCTGTGTACAGTTTACATTAAGCTGAGCTGCCTAACCACTGACTTTACTATTCAAATGCAAACGTGGCATAAATCCTCTCGTCTATCTCTTGGCAAGAAAGTGAAAAACTTCAAATAGGTGGCGTGGGGGGATGTTTGTTTTTATGTGAGTGGTTTTTATTATGTGGATTTCAATTACTGTACAAAGAGAAATCCCCCCCTGCAGCAATAAATAAAGTTGACACTTGAGGTTTTACTTGATTACATTTTCCCTTCACTGGAGGTCTTAATTTTGTGCCTTTCTTTTGCAATCAGGATATCCAGTGTACCCAACCACCACCAGATCTCCTGCAGGTCCTATTGTGGGTAAGATCAGTAAACAGACTTTTGCAGTATGTCATGTCAGACTTAGATTGATAGGTGTATTTAAACATCAGCTTAAAATAATGTTATTGCATCCTCTTTATTTTCTCCCTCTATAGGTCCCACTGTTTGCCCTCCAGGCTACTTTGGCACGCCCAGCTGTCAGCGTGAGTGTGATTCGACTCGATGTGATGTGTCTTCATGGCAGTGCTTTTATTCTCATTGCAACTTAATTGAAAACTTTACCGAAACTTTTACAAAAGGTTTTTTATAGGGTGCCCTTTGTTTTTTTTTTAATTCAAGACTTACTTTACTTAGAGGCTTTTAACAGATCTTTAGTGGTCTGTTGTGGTGCCATTGAGTTGCACTCTGTTTTGTCTTCATTTAAACTTTAAGAACACGGGTTAGAGGTCAGTCAAGTTTAAGGCTGAATCTGTAGCCCATGTGTAACCTGGCATTTGTTCTGTTTAGATGGTAAAAATACTGGTATAATGCATACAGATAGCATGCAGACTTTATGTTGAAATGGTCTCATGATAGAAGTGGCCATTTGGGGCTATTCAGTGGAAACTAATATTATTTTTAAGTTCCCTTCAAGCTGGGAAATCCATTATCAGTAATATGGCATTGCTATTTAAGTGAAAACTGTCAGCCCTTGATTTTTTCCTTCCTCTCAATTCAGCTGTCAGAGAACGTATGCTAACATTGACTTACCTCTAACGTGTCGGCTCAAGAGCCTGTCTTTCAGTCAATGGCCTTTGAAAAGCTGGTTTCATGTTTGGGAGCTGCTTAAAGGCAAAGAAAACTATGGTAGTCTCTCAGGTGGCTGTGCCAAGCCTATTCACAAACCCCTACCAGGCGGGGCCTGGCAGGGGGTGGGGTGCCACTGTGTGCCACAATATGAGAATAGTTCAACTGAAGGAAGTATTTGTCTTTTTTGTTTTTGTTTTCATTGAGTTCTACTACAGAAAGAGCTCAGCCTCATTTATAAGCAAATGTTATTGTTCAACTAGGGATACACATTTGAATTTGTGTTAGGATTTAATTTGTTTGCTGTTATTGCTAAATTAAACCTTTGCACTATCTTTTGTGCGCAGCGTGTATTTGTGACTACAGAGGGACCTTGGATGGGATATGCGATGCTTTAGGCCGCTGCCAGTGCCAGCAGAGCGTGGAGGGCGAGCACTGCGACCGCTGTCGACCTGGATACCACTCCTTCCCAAACTGCCGGGGTGAGAGAGACGTGAATGCCAGCAAAGAACTTGAGCCTCGTAGACTGTAAAGAAACACAGTGTTATCAGTGTTGCTGGTTAATATTAGACAAAAGGTGGCCAAAAGTAGTTATTATGTGCACAGGAACAAAGGCAGCAAATCAGCACTGTAAATGTTAATAGGTGTGACTGGAGTGACTTAATTACACAGCAGGGATTAGTTTGTCCAGCAATCTTTTGCAACTTCACTCTCTCTCTGAAATTGCGTACAGTATTATCAGGTGGAAGTAAACTTACATTTTTGGCCATTTTTAAGTCTTAGCCTAAGGTTTTTGACACCTGACCCTTGAGGCTTTAAATGGACCCTGCAGGGAATTTAATTTCAGTAACAATTATCATTTGGATAAGTACATTTGGAAAAATGCGTGTTTAGTATGTGTGTTTTAGTTGATGTTTAAAAGTTTTTTGCATGTAAGGATTACTTATTCAGACAGATGTTTTTATAATTGGGATTTTTATGGGTGAATGTTTCTACAGAGCTATAAAAATAGAATAAATTTTGCTTTATTATTTTATTTCTTCAGCATGCCTCTGTGATGGGGCCGGTGCGGCTGACAGCGTGTGCGGTCCGAATGGTCAGTGTATTTGTCTCTCCAATTTTGGGGGACGGGAGTGTGATGAATGTGCGCCAGGCTACTATGGATATCCTGACTGTGCTGGTGAGTGGGATTTATCCCTCTATGTGTCCATCAGTAGAACTACGGTAGAAAAACCAGTTGTGTACTTTTGACCTCTGCTTATGATAGCTGCTGGGGAAAAAAATGCAACTTCTGGTTTGCTTGGATTTACTGTGGCCTCTTCTCATGACTTTGAAGCAGAAATCCTCCCACGGCATCCATAAAAATCCCACTCTGCCCCCTCAATTGATTTTTTTTTAATACAATCTGCATGACACGATGTTTCACAGAGAGATGGAATATGTGATATTTATAGACCTCTTCCTTCTATGGACTCCTATTCCCAAGAATAGACAACTGGGAATCACTTAAGACAATCTGATTCTTAAAATAAACAGGGTCATCTCAAGAGTTTCAATTCCTGTTTTTTTCTTATGAGATTCACTTATCCCTAAGGATAATGGCTGTGGCCTTGGAGGTAGAGCATCGTCTACTAATCTGAATTGTTGGTGGTTTAATCCCTGTCTCCTCCAGTCTGCATTCAAAAGTTTCATTGGACAACATACTGAACCACGTGCTACTCTCCGATGCGTTTACTGGCATGTGAATTTTAGACAGAAAGCACATACATGTAGAAAACAGTGTCTGTGTGAAGGGGTGAATGAGACATGTATAAGAATCAGTCCACTTACTGTAATAATGCTTAGAGTTTTTATGTCTGCTTGTGTAACTGTTCCCAGCCTGCCGGTGTTCACAGGAAGGCTCATATGGCACAACTTGCGACCCATTATCGGGTCAGTGCCTCTGCCTTCCAGGTGTGGTGGGCCAACTGTGTGATCGTTGCGCCTCTGGTCTGAGATTCCCTCAGTGCTCGGGTAAGCATTTTGTCACTTCAGCGGACCCAGGATAGATATGTTATTAAGGTCCTTGTTGTTCAGTGTTGCTGTGGTTATTGCGGAGGTTCAGTAATATTGCCTTTCCCTTTTTTATTTTGTGCTTCCAGCCTCCATCAGTGTGTGTAACACAGCAGGAACCGAAGCATCTGATCCTCGAACGGTGAGCTACTTTCAGTGTAGTTCCATTTTTCTGTGCATCATGGCCCTATCTGGAATAAGCTTTTATTTCCCTTGCTGATACAAGTGGTCACAGTGTAAATCCAGTGATGGGTGTGTGTTTGCATTGACCAACAACTGATAACAAAACTGCACGTCATCCTGCGCGGTTTCACAAGGAAGTGTTGTTCTGGTGAAAACCAAAGGAAATTAAAAAAGGAAAAGGGGCTTCCTTCCATTCTAAAGGGAAAAAACAACACGTAGTATTTATTAAGGCATCTATTGAAGCTTTTCTGAGAGTCACCTTTCAGTTTGGAGCATAATGCGTACTTAGACGAAAGAAAGAAATGCTGCCAAGTTTCAGTGTAAAGAAACATCTCTATAGAAAATGCAGGCACTTGCAGTTGATTTTATCGCTCTGATTTTTAAACAAATATAAGGCTTTCAACAGTAGCTACCAGTCTCAACAATTCTCAGACTCCTTATCTGTTGTTTCAGGGCTCTTGCCGCTGCCTAGCAAATGTAGAGGGAACCCTGTGTGACAGGTGTAAACCTCTATACTGGAGTCTAGCTGTAGACAATCCCCGTGGCTGTATAGGTAAGTAAAAAGGAATCTGAATGTTTAAAGAAAAAGGGGAAAAAAAGATGCTTAGTTGGCTTCAAGTCAGGCAAAAATGTTAATTCTGACCATATATTTCTCCAGGCTTTTAAATTGCCAGGAACAATCTGACATGGTACTGATATGAGCTTTGCCCTGTCTTACACGTCAACGTACCCCTATCAACAAGGCTGGTTCTGCCTTTGAAGAATAACACATTATACAGGCAAATCCCTGCTGCCTGCTTCCACTCTGAGATTTCCTCCTGTGATTGCATAAAAAAGTATCCAGTGACACATTAAAACAGAACAACTTAACATCTACTTTTCTAACTTCTACGAAAACTATTCTTGCTTTATTCAATTGAAAAAAATTTAATATAGTGAAAACTAAGGAGAACAGCTCCTGGCTCTGTTCACATATGTCTGTTGTTACTGCTTGCCCCCTGACTGTTATCGCTACCACGCTCCCTCAAAGCTCAAGAAGGAGTGGGGTGGGGTGTTTTTAATATCCCAAGAATGCCTCTGATTGACTGTGGCTGGACATTGAGGGGAAAGTTTTCTTTTTTTTCCCCATTCGGCTGAACACGAGCTGCGGCCTGAAAAGCTCCTTTGGACCTTTGATGTGCAAATCTCTGGAGGCTGCAGGGTTTTACAATGTTGTGTTTCACCCATGAATTTTTACAAAATCCTGCAATCAGTGTCTATTCACTGTAGAGCCTCACAACCTCATAACCCAATTTTTTCTCTCACACTAGAGTGTCACTGTGACCTGAAAGGGACTCTAAGTGGTGTTGGAGAGTGTGAACAGGTGAGTGTTTTCATGTGGACGTGTTAATGTCAGCAGTTTGAGAATAGCCGCACATTTGCAGCATTAATCATCTCTTGATGGTCTGCTTGCACAGAAAAGTGGACAGTGTCACTGTAAGCCTAATACATGCGGGCATGCGTGTGACTCCTGCAAAGATGGATACTTCCTGCTGCAGAAAAAGAATTATTACGGGTGTGAAGGTGAGAATGTGTTTCTTTGCTGAACTTACAACCTTGTTTGTTGCTTACATGTGCTGTGTTATTAAAGGATACTCTTTAAGAAAGAAAATAGTAACCTAAGCACACTTTGGTGATTTTATCTACATCTTTAAATAGTTAGTGAGCAAGCCTCAGTGCAACACAGACTACTGTTAGAAACTATTATGTTGACTGAAAAACATTTTCAATTTCATATTTGTTATTTTATAGGTGCTTTTCCATTTTTACAAGAATCCCTACTTGTCCTGCAGTATTGGTAGGATTTTAGTGAAATTAGACTAATTTGCCTTTATTTGACTGTCTGTTAATCTCCTTGACCTCTTAGCGGATTTTAAGTCCCATTCATTCTTTTCTTTATGTGCGTCACATAAAGTTGGCTCATTTTTTAGCATAGAAATAAATTACAACATTCAGGGAAATCATTTAAGAAGCACATAGACCGAGGCAGGAAGGAACTAACTATGTCTAAAGCTCAAGCTGTTTGTTCTATGTGCATATTTTGTATATAAAAGAGATTTTTTTATGTGTAGCCAATTAGGTTTGGGACTATTTGGTTTGGTATTACAGCCGTATCCCTCTTCTTTCTTTTTTTTTTTGTATGTGTGTGGCAGTAGAAACATTTGAATAATGAACAAATTTTACTTGCTTGACAAAATAATAAAACCCCCGTTGGAGATAAACATGGTTATTATGTTTCTCTATTCAGTCTGAAGCTTTACACTGGATACATTTAAACATTAAATGTTATTTTTCCTTAGTAATACGAAAAACTACTTTTTTAGTACATAAGTACTAATACGTAGTACTGTAAAGATCTCCTCTGAAGTTTAGCAACACCAAGACATATAAATCAGCAATGCTTTTTTAAAAATCTTACATTGTTGAAAACAGTACTGAATGTAGAATAATCTTTGATGGAAGTTTCTGAAGGTTTAAATGCACAAACCAGGAGTGCAGTGCCCTAACCCTGGTCCTGTCCTTGTGGTTTCTGCTCAAGCGTCGCATTATTTTCATCTCAGGAGGCCCCAAGGTCTGTCAGGAATCTTCTTATCAAAGGAAGATAACAGAGGACCTTCCTTTTCTTATGTAAACCAAAGAATATTACAAAAGTATAAATTCATTCTCCCTGTTGGAGAACAGCCTTCAGAAATGTGTGATAGTGCTTCCAGTGAGGGCTTGTGGTCATTCTTTTTCCTTCTTGGTACCAGGAAGTAGTTAACGTTATTGTTTTGACACCTACGTCTCCAAAGGAAGTGTTTCTGTGAAAAGGCTTATAGTCTTATGAGGATTTCAAGAACGTTCACAAAAGACAACCAAATGCTGTCAGCGATAAATCTTGGTATCTGGTTGAGTGTCAATATTTTGATATTCAGAAGGACAGTTATATAAAATGTGCCCCAAAACAAATCAAAAGTATGTTTAGTGAAGAAGCGCTGGTTTTCAGTGTTATATCACATAAAGTAAGGTTTGATACAGAATATAATTGCTTTTGCTTTCCCTTCAATAGGTTGCCAGTGTGATATAGGTGGTGCCATTGGCATGGCATGCACAGAGATATCAGGACAGTGCCAGTGTCGGAAGAACATTGTTGGCCGTAAATGCACTGAGTAAGAAGTGGCAGATTTTAATGTCATAAAATTGGGATGAAATTGGTTCTTTTTAACAAACGATTCAAACGATTGAACTTTTTTATTTTTTTTACCAGGCCAGCACCTGGCTACTACTTTCCCACTCTGCACCAGCTGAAGTTTGAGGTGGAGGATGGTACCTCACCAAATTCCAGACCAGTACGCTTTGGTTACAGCTCCCAGGAGTTCCCAGCCTTCAGCTGGAGAGGTTATGCTGTAATGTCCCCCGCACAGGTTTGTCCATTCAAACTTAATGTTTCGGATGCTTTGATGTCACTGTTGAATAAATTACAGCTAAGTAGAGTGTCTGTCACTTTTGTGCCATCACAATTTCCCTTTTCCAGTCTTTTCTGTTATCACTGTGATTGTTTTGCTCTTGCCACTGCACAAGTAATCTTCACCTCAGGGCACAGCCTTCTGTCATTTCAGTGCTGATACACAATTGAGGACATCAGCTCTCTTAGCACTAACAATCTCTCTTTTCAGCCAGAGGTGATCTTAATGCTTACTGTTGGCTTTTCTGGACCTTTCCATATTCTAATGCACTACGCCACCCCCCGACATAAGGGGAGAGCACATGTGCGAGCTTGGATCTTGGTGGTGGATGAAACTGACTATCAGTCTTGCTGTGACTGTAAGTGAAGGGTCTGCTTGGCTTCTCCTGTACACTGTCTTTGCCTCGCTTGCTGCCTGTTTATTAATGCTCTCTCTTTGCCTGATTCCATCCACTAACATTATTTTTAACATTTGCTTTTCTTTAACATTATTTCCCCGTCATCCACTCAAACCCCTACCCTCGCAGTCAGCTGTGTGTGTTGTTGTCCTCCCTGCAGACTGAAGTCAGAGTAACAACGCATGTTGAACCGAAAGATGGCAGGCAGCGTTTGTTCCGTGTAGTTCTGCGGTTCATTAACCCGAGCAGCACCCGTGTGACTGCTAGCATCAAGGCTACCAATAGCAGAGGCACTTCAGGTGAGGCTGCCTCTGAAACCGAATCATCTCCCACATTTCACCATTAAAATGTCAAGTCTAATCCATCATGCAGTCTAAATCTGAGCGTGGTTTGTCTTGATTTGGAAGATGTCTGTTTGTCAGCGTGTGACATTAAAGCCATCTGTGCTCGGTGCTCTGCAGGGTCAGAACAGAGCAAAGAAGTTATATTTCCCGTTAGTCCGTCCCCATCTTTCCTCACTGTGCCCGGAGATGGCTTTGCTGAGCCCTTTGAATTGACCCCTGGGAAATGGATCATGCACATAAGAGCAGAAGGAGTCCTCCTGGTGAGTTTATAAATAAATCACCAGTGTACAGATGTCATTTTAAAAATGGAAAATTACTACTCATGTGTTGTTT
>VUQR01036580.1:7066-34334 GCA_015108515.1 Hemichromis elongatus
GGGAAGAACTTGCAGCTGTTCAGCATGAAGACACAGAATAACTCCAGCTTTGTGTCTTTTGTTATTCTAGCTGAAGTACGGAACAAATTGCTTCCTTTTCCCCTCAATATAAAACTCCGACAGTCAGTCCAGCTGTGGCTCCTTACATCAGTTGTTAAGCTTAACGTGGAAATACTATGCAAACATACAGAGATTGAGATTGAGAACTTACACACTTGCTTTACTTCTCTGTGTTAGTTTTCTCGGAGATGAAATGTAAGGGTTTGGAAGCATGTAGCGAGGCTTCAAATGCTCCAACAGGTCTCGCACACAACAGCCGCTCTATCACGTGATGGTTACTGCTCCGATGCACTGAGCTGGGTTACGCCGTGTAGCGCGTTTTGTGAGGTGATTTTGTGATACTTCGGATCGATTAGATTTTTTATTTCTCTCCGATATCAGTAATTTAGGCCAGTATCAGACCCATACCGTTATGTAATATCGGCTCTGTCCATCTCTAGTCCTAATAGATCAGACTTTACTTTACAATGCATATAGAAACGCTTGTGTCAAACCTAAAATTTGAATAAAATTTATTTTGGAGGAATAAATCTCTTTTCTCTATTCAACTTTTTTACCTTTGTCCGATTATGGGGATCTGCTTTTTAAATGCACCTGCCTAGTACCTTGTCCAGAGGAAGATGAGAAATAATAAAATACAGAAACAGAAAAAATAAACTTATAAATTCAGGCAAGCTGAGCCCCTTTTTAATGGACTTCTCTACCGGCTACCCTTCAGAGATAGCTCATTTCCGCCGGTTGTATCCGCCATCACATTCTTTCGGTCACTACCCAGCTTGTAACCATAGGAGAGGGTAAGAGTCTACCAGTAAGGCCTTTGCTTTCATGCCCACTTCTCTCTTTACAACAGACCAGTGCAGCATCTGTATCACTGCAGCGGTGGCTCCCTCCATCAATCTGTCAATCTCTTGCTTCAGATAGAAAGCGTCAGAGCAAAACAACTGATCCATTTCAGTCTACTTCAGATTAAAATGGTCCTACTCATTCTCCACATCTTGAGCATTTAAAAGTGTTTAAAAACCAGAGAAATTATGGCACCTTCAGTTCCCAGAAGCTACAAAAGAAGTTCATATGACATCATCATCATCATCATTAAAAAAGTAAAAAAAAATGTTGAGGGTTGAGTGCTCATTCAAGATTTGTTTTGTTTTTTTGATTGACCGATTTGATATTACGTATCGCTATCAGTCTGATACTGACCTAAATCACTGGATCGTATATCGGAGAAAAATAAAAAATGTAATCCAATCCAAAGTGTGAGTTTATCTCTAAATATTTTTTAAGTATTTCTATGTTAAGCTTAACAACCGATGTATGGATCCACAGCTGGACTGGCCGTCGGAATTCCATAGTGAGGGGAAAGGAAGCGATTTGTCCCGTACTTCAGCTAGAATGAAAAAAGACACAAAGCTGGAGTTATTCTGTGTCTTTGCTGCACAGCTGCCTCTTCTTCTCTTCTTTCTCTTCCCCTTCCTCTCCTGTTGCTATAAACAGTACTGTTTATTAGCTTAGGGAAACCTACAGTCAGCTGACACTGAAGAAGTCAATTGGATGAGTGACGAAAGGTTTCTTCCACTGAAAACGCTATGTCCAGATGAAAAGAATCAACCTTTGGACATCTCTAGCCTCCACACAGCAAACCATATTATTTGTCAGATAATTCCATTAAAAATGTTCTAGAAGGCAACAACACACACGGGTGAGAGATCCAGTTTAGTGAACTCAGTAAATCAGTTTTCACACACACACATAAAACACACACACATATTATCACTGCCTGGCCAAAAAAGGTCACCCCCAAAGGTCACACTCTAATATTTCGTTGGACCGTCTTTATGGCACACATTTGCTGTGGCATTGTTTCGATAAGCTTCTGCAATGTCACAAGATTTATTTCCATCCAGTGTTGCATTAGTTTTTCAAATAGGACTTGCATTGATGATGGTAGAGTCTGACCGCTGTGTGAAGCCTTCTCCAGCACACCCCAAAGATTCTCAGTGAGGTTAAGGTCTGGACTCTGTGGTGGCCAATCCGTGTATGAAAATGATGTCTCGTGCTCCCAGAACCCCCCTTTCACCATTTGACCCCGATGAATCATGGCATTGTCAACTTGGAATATGCCCGTGCCATCAGGGAAGAAAAAACCCTGACCTTACTCTTGGAGCACATACTGTTGCTGAACCAACTGCAGTAACCCCAGATCATGTCTCACAGGCTTTTACAATAGGCACTAGGCATGATGGGTGTAGTCTATCCTTTAGGCTCAGGTCCTCTACCAGAGGCCTGGGAGCTTCAGGGTCCTACGCAGTATCTTAGCTGTTCCTAGGACTGCCTTCTTCTGGATAGAGTAGAGATCTCCGATGTTGTTTCTGGGATCTGCTGAACCCACTCGCCTAACCTTGGAGTCACTGCACCTAGCGCTCTGATTACTCCACATGTTCCCGAGCTCTTCTCTGGTAAATGAACCGGTTCTTATAAAGTGCTTTCCTACTCTAGCTGAACACTCAAAGCGTTGTATACAACTAATTCAATTCAGTTTTATTTATATTTTTATATTTTTTATTTATGATCACAACAACAGTCGCCTCAAGGCACTTTATATTGTACATACAGAGAAAACCCAACAATCATATGACCCCTATGAGCAAGCACTTTGGCGACGATGGGAAGGAAAAGTCATTCAAACTAATTCATTCACCCAATCACTTTTTCTAAGCTGTTAAGTGCTAACTATCTAACATTCATATTCAGATGGATGCATCAGAGAGCAAGATAGGGTTAGTATCTTGCCCAAGGATATTTGGCATGTAGACTGGAGGAGCCTGGGATCGAACCACCAACCTTCTGGCTAGTAGCTGAGCGTGTCTACCTGAGCTACCTCTGAGCCCTTGGTATTTCTCCAACTTCTCTAATGTTGTTGTCATTCAGTATCGCTACATCTATCACTATGGCCATCTTCTTCTGTTTGTCCACCACCACTATATCAGGTTGGTTAGCCATCACCTGGAAGTCCCACAGGATCTTAGCTCATCTTAGCTCAGTCATTCTGACCTACCATTTTGACCATCTTACACCCTGCTGTTATGTGCTGGATTGTCTCAGGGGCGTCTTTACTGCTCTTCCGCTGCCTGATGTATTCACTGACCACGCAGTCAGTTGGGGCCATCTTCCTGATGTATTTGTGGATGTTAGTTGTCTCATCCTGGACTGTGGTGCTGACACTCACCAGTCCCCGGCCTCCTTCCTTCCGCTTAGCGTGCAGCCTCAGGGTGCTGGACTTGGGGTGAATGCCTCCATGCATGGTCACGAGTTTTCTGGTCATGTCAGTGGCTTCTATCTCCTCCTTTGGCCAGCTTATGATCCCAGCAGGGTACCTGATCAGGGGCAGGGCATAGGTGTTGATAGCCCGGATCTTGTTCTTACATATATATAAACTGCTGGTTTGTGTCTGTGTTTCATGCATTTTCGGTTATATTCATTCAGTGAAGTTACTCACACTGAGTAGAGTAGCACGAATTCATTATAATATGACTAAGTAAAAGTAAAAAATTACAGTAGTAAAACATACTTTTAAAAGTAATTTTTTTTCAAAATTTCAGTGAAATTGTTGTGAATAGGAGAAATTAGCTTAGAAAACCAAAACAATTTTGGGGTTTTTTTTTTGTTTGAATTTATTGTGTTGATGCTGTCGGGCATTTAAACTGCACAGTCTATGGGGTTGATGTATTTTTGCACGCAGCCCCAAGTGGCCATTGGAAAAACTGCAGGCCAACTAGCAGTTCTGATAAAGTTTGCCGGGTCTTTTAGACTTGTTTTGAAGTTACATATGCTGTTCTCCTTTGCTCAAGTCTGTGTTTGCATAGACGTCTTTATTTTGCCTTAGAATAAAATTTAAAGTGACATTTGAAGGCTGAGTATGTTGTAAACCTCATCAAACCTCCATTCAGTGGATAGAGAGGAGCCTGTGGCTAACATATACTTTATACACTCTTCTGTGTAACGCCACTGTGTGCACACACTAATGAATGTTTACGTCAAATGCTGTAAGACTGAGTGGGCGTTAAGTGGAGACCCAGTGCACATTCCTGTCTGGTCAAGTGCTTGTAGCTTATCTTTTCCTTTTTAAAGTTTTCATAGTAATTATGGATGTATCTCCAGAAGCTGTCCTGAAACCACACCAGTGTACATAAAGAAAACAGAAGGCGAAACTAGAAGAATGTCGTGCTTTAGTGATGGTGAAAGTGTCCTTCTCACTGGAATAACTCAGCTTTGTTTTACCTGAAAGAAGCTCTGTGTATATTATTTTTTTCATCATCATTATGGTGACGTTACACTTCTAATTAACTTGTTTTGTTCTCAATGGAGTGTGCTGAGCTGCTTTTTTTGCTCATTTGATTCTGTCAATCCTGTAATTAGAGATTAGGGTCTAGAAGGATGAAACCAATGAGTCTCAGATTTGTTTATTTTGTCTTTCCAGCACATAAATACCACAGAGCCACAGAAGCATCTAGTTTCACATTAAACTCTTACTCATATCTTCAGAATCACTCTATTCATACTAAAAAGGAGACACATGCCAGATTACACCCTTTTTTGTAGTAATCAATACCCAGCTGTGTACTACTTTTTTTAACTGCTTCATTTATTGTTTTTGGATACCACAGTGGCAGATCTGTTTTTGCATGGGGGCAAAGGAGGGGCAGCAGGTCTGGGCAGGGTGGCACACAGCTCTTCACTGAAGTGTGTGAAAATCCCCTATATGCAAATGGGGGCCTCTAAGTTTCAGCTGTGATTTAGGGACTGAGAGCAACAGCTGCCCAGCTGACCAGAGTGAACGAGGGGGGACGTAGGGCTTCAGCCGATGGGACAAATATACAAGTACCAGACCATTTAAGGAGTTAAAAACCAGCAAAACGATTTTAAAATGGATCCTAAATTCAATTGGAAGCCAGAACCGGAGTAATAGGCTTAAATTTTCTTTTACCAGTTAAAAACCGTGCTGCAGCATTCTGCACCAGTTGCAGGCGTGACAGAGTGCCCTGGCCAACCCAATAATAGGGAGTTGCAGTAATGTGAGGTAATAAAAGCATGGATAACAATTTTCAAATCACACCTGGAAAGAAAAGGCTTGACAGACGCCTGAGGTGATAGAATGAAGATTTGGTGACAGCAGGTGAACAGTATCTGAAAATCATGTCCTTACATGAGAAAAATAAAGATGTGACACAGCATGGAAGAGGTGCACCTGGGCCCTCAGCTGATCAATGGGCTTGACGGTTTGAAGTCTCATCAGACGTGTTCTCGGTAGAAGGATGGCCGTCAGGAAGCCCGGAGGAGAAGCAGGGAGAAAAGGCTTCGCTATGCCAAAATCCACACGAGTAGAAGTGAACATCAGAGGCAACAGGTCTTATGGAGCGTCGTGGTTTAAAACTGCAGTTGCGTTGGCGGTGCTGAGGATGACGCCAAACAACATGGTAGAGGAACACATCTAAGATCGTTGCAGTCTATTTTTAGGACGTTATAGTTTTAACTGTGGTGGCCCAAGTCAAAGACATCTACTGCCACGTTACTAAGCAGTTTATCTCAACTGCATTTTGAATCCAGATAAACACAAACTTTGGTGTTTTAAAGTGGAAATACACTCATGTGTTTTAAACACACTGGTGCTTTCAAAAAGCAGGAATCATAAGACTATTTAGACCGAGGTATTTCTGCAGTCTGTCTTCGTGGACTGCACTGAATTCATCGGTAAGACGAGAAAACCAAAAAGGCACCGAGTGCAAAGAGCTCCTGTTTGCTAAATAGGCACCAAAAAGAAGCAAAGTCATTCTATCTGGACAAACAACTTTATTTGTGGTAATGCATCTATACACTGTACATTCAGTCACTGTAGTATATAAGCATAGCTATTTTCAAACATAATCTCATAAAGTCCTTTCCTTTACAATATAGTCTGTATCGTTAGAGAAGGGAACAGTGGAAGAAAAAGGCATGAAGAACAAAGGAATAGATGAATAAGCCAAGCCTTTTTTTCATACTGTATGTGTGGCATTAATACATGGGAACGCTCGCCTCTTATTAAAAATATTTCTAGTACTGTATATAGTATTAGCAGCAGCACAGGGCTAAAAGGATACACGAGGACGAAAATAATCAGCAAGGTGATATAGTTGGTGTAGTTGTGTACGACCTGTACTGCAGGTCAGCTATCTGAGACCGAACACACTGTTAAAAATTCATGAGTGGTGAAAAAAGTCATTTCATATAAAGACTACAGTAAAAAAAAAAAAAAAAGATTAAATTCTCTTAGACACTGCATCGACTGTTTCTGAAACATCTCAGTTTAAACACAAATTTGAGAAAAACAAAAAAGAAAAAACTCCCCCACAGCTATTGTAAGAAAAGATGTTTTTGAAAAAGGAAACACCGCGTACATATATTATTACAATATTGTAAATGAAAAAATATTTACATTTGTGAGTTCTTACTCGACTCTTCACACTGGCTAGTATACTTATATTAATATGGACTGTTATTGCTGCTTCGCTGCACGTCATTTAGCAAAATGGTTCTTTAGAAAATAAATGTTTTTTTGTTTTTTTTTTTAATTTCCGGAGGACAAAAAGCCAAATGTCATTATTGTCTCCTTCTTTTGTAGAAAACCACAAGTACTGTAAGGCCATTAGCTATTTTGTAAAAACAACTATAAAATGTACCAATTTCAGGTCTGCCAAACCCAGAGTAACAATTCGCCAAAGCAAATGGCTTTTTGAGATCATCGTCAAAAATCGCCTCAACGTGCACATAATTGATTTCAAGTAAAGGGGGGAGAAAAGCAGTGGTTCGGAAAAACGCCCAAAGCATTTCCGGATTTGTTACGTTTGATCGTTGCGCTGAAAACATTAGTAAAGCGGTCGAGTCGGAGAATACTGATATAAAGAGCTGCGGAGCGTTAACTTGATGAGATGCCCCTCCCTCTGACAGCTTCAGCATCACGCGTCCTACTCTGGAAACCTTTCGCCCACCTTCAGGCACTTTAGGTTATCCAGCATGGCATTGGTTAGTTTTTTCTTTGTGTGAAGTTTTATTTTCTCTTGAGAACAACATACGACTTGTTGCTTTTTTATATAACATTTCTAAATAAGACAAATTGCTTGATATTGCATAACACAATAAAACCCTTACATGTACAGTATCAATGCCCAATAACTGACTACAAGTATGGCAAACTTTCTCAAATTTCATGCATAAAGAAAATTAGTTTTCTATTGAAAAATGTGAACATAACTGTTAGTTTGAAGTATTTTTCTTTTGAAAGTAAAGACTTCAACACAACAGACAAATAATAAAATCTTTTCACATTTAAAACAACATCAATAATTAAAGGAAAACTAGCATTAACACAATGTACATTCTGATTGTATTGCATCCACAGTGTGGCGGCTGATTCACAGCCTCCGGCGTCTGAATACAATGTTTGTTCGTGCTCCTGCATCCACTCGGCGTCCTGTTGTCAGACTGGACAATGTGCTGCCCAACATGGTTTCCTGTTTATTTACAATACTGTGCCTCATGAAAACAGAGCAGCGATATTTTTTTGAAAATGCATATAATCAACAAAATGCTATATGGTAGCAGGCATGTATAAGATGATGCTTTCAAAGAAAGAGTGCTGACAATAGTGGGAGTACAATGAGGTTTTTTTTTGTTTGTTTGTGTTTTTACCTCATGACAAAGTGCGATTCATTATTGGAAAGTAAAAAAAAGGAAGAAAGAAAGAAATGTGTATTTATATGTACATACTTTAATTTAATTCAAATGAACACTTTGTGGTTATTGACGAGACCAACCAGCCGGCCCACTGCGACGTCACAGATTGGAGTGAAAACATGACGAGAAGAAAACAAGGCCACACAAACATCTGGAGTGTGTTAAAGACTTCAGGATTTCGACCCAAATGTTCAAATTAAATGGCAACTTGTATGTGAGACTGCTGAACGCAGAACATCCAATAAAGGTGCTCGTTTGAAAAAAGCTCGTCTGGAGTTGGAGCCAGGCATCAGTTAACAATCTTTTTAACTCAAAAAGCCAAGCCTAATCTTACATGTGTCACCAGACTAAATGTTAAAATCATTTGCCATGTTTTCATATCCAATCCCTTATCGTGGTTTGGGGATTTGCCCCAGTGAGCTGCGATGGCTCCCCGAAAAACCAACAAAAGCCCCGCGGCACAGTGGGAAGTCCATTTGTTCTTTTTTTCTATTTCTTGTTCATTTCTCGCACTCCAATAGCACAGAAAAACAGCAAAACGCTCTTTGTGTACTCTACATTTCGCTATGTAATCTCTTAAATAGCTTATAATGTCTTCAGACTCCTACGGGTTCAACGTGGCCGGAGACAGTGGTGGAGGCTTTCCCTCCTGGCCACGTCACTGTATCACCCCCCAGCGGGTGCACAAGATGATACTATACAGTTATGAGTTTATATCACAGCCCTAAAGCCTCTCCTTGTGTCCTTGTGAGGGAAAATCCAGGCACAGCTGCACTTAGCAAGACAGAGCTGCTCACTGTGGTCCAGTTTCAGTTCTACGAGTTCAGAAGATGCAAAAGTCAGTGCTGCAGAAAATGCATGCTTCCAGTCATTCTTCAATGGTACCACTAGACTTTTCATGCACAAGGACCAAGCATCTCACTTCTTCTCTGTGTCCCTGTCTCACTTTCTGTGTTTAACAGAGTGGGGGGAAAGCAAGGGAACAGTGGCATGATGTGGGTGACCTATGGGACTCATGGGGTGGGCGGGCGGGGCGATCATGGTGGCAAATGGAAATGGTTCAGCTGTAAGGCTGGTTGCTTGGTTAGTTGTCACCAATGGGAATGTCCTTGGGTGCCCTGTCTTTGTTACTGCTTGATTTGCTGCTGTAGTTCCTTCACCATCCTCTCCAGATGCTCCCTAGCTTCTCGCTCGTGCAGCAGGTCGGCTCGAAGCTGCTCACGGTCAGCCTCGGCATGTTGCAGCTTCATCTGGAGGTCCTCGATCTGAAAAAAAAGGAAAGACACGAATTAGCTGATCCCATCTCTTAAACCTAACACCGTTTATTTCTTTTGTGTGAAGAGAATAAAATTAGCAAAACATAAAGCTTCAGACTCATAGACCTTTGTACATTGGTAGAGTGGCTTCCTAACTCCTACAATGACTTTATATTCTCTGAGATCATTATATTCATTATTAACTGATCTTTCCAGACTTGTACCGAGCGGATGTCTCCACACTGTGGGGTTTTTGACATTTTGAATCTAAAGGATCATTGAGAAAGTGCATGATGACCATTTTTGTTAAATGACAGCCTCCAACAGACGACCACAGTCTCTGCAGGGAGGTAGACGACAGCGCTGGAGGGCACCGCCTCCCTCTGGGTTTGTCTCATGGTGGGATGCCGACGTCTCGCTTCCTTCTGGAGGGTGAATATCGTGAGTCTCGGGGATACACTCATTTATTTTTGACTGGGAAAAGGAATTTTGTTCTTGGCTTCTCTGCTGAATATTTGAGAAAGTCAAACCTCACATTAAGGCCACTGTCTAGATTTTCTACCATCACAGCTGATCTCACTCGTGTTTGTTAAATGGATCATATAGATATGATATGGTCGCTATACTTTTTTTTTTTTTAAATAACAGACGATCTACAACATCATACCGGTGTATTTAGTACAGCTCCTATTCTGATCTTTTGGCTCACAGGGATGACACACAGTATTTGAAAGGTGAATCCTCACCTGTGCAGAATACTTTGCACGGAGTCGCCCAGCCTCACAGCCTTTATCGCAGACCCTCAGCTGTCGGGCCTGCTCTAGCTCCCGTTTCAGGCGGATCCTTGACTCGTTGGCTTCCTTCATCTTCTTCTCACTCTCAGCTCGCAGGCGCTCAATTTCCTTCCTGAGGTTGCGCTTTGCCTCGGTCGCCTCGCGCAGCTTCTCCTTCTTGGCCACTCGCAAGAACTCCAACTCCTGCAAAGAAGAGAAGAAACAGGCTAAGGGGGTTAGCAACCTCATAGCATCCACTGGGTCATTCAGGGCGGTCCTGGGTCTGCTTCTGTTAAATAGCAAACTGTCCTAAAGCAGAACTTGTTGCATTTGAAATGAATGTCTCAGATGTTACAGTTTCTGTTTGGCTTCCAATTACACACATTTTTTTTAAAAAGGAATGAGCTACGGCCGTAGACATGGATGGGTCCGAGTTCAATCACTGAGAGAAGACTGCATTGTGTCATATTCAGAATGACCAGCGAGCTTAAATACCAGCTTAAATGTGCATCTCAGGAACGTGACACGCCTCGGCTGCCTGCGGCGCATTCCTGTTTTATTGCACACTTTAGTGCACTCCTTGTTACAGTACACCAAAAGTCTCTGTCAGTGTTTACACTAAGCCAGGTCAGCTGACAGACTCTACGTTTACTTCCTCTAAATCTCTCAGAGAGTGTCAGTCTGCGCTGGGGCAACACGCCCAAAGCCTTTTCGTGGGAATCGAGCTGCTGGGACTAACTTATCTGTCATCAAGCTTTGTTGGTTTCTACAACAAGAGCTAAACGAGTCCATCCCCATCACACCCTTTATTTAAATGAAAACAGTCTATCAGGATCAACTGAGCTAATCACAGGAGGAAGGAGAGCAGAGGTTCTGCTGCTGCTTTAGCCTGTGGCTGACATGGAGATGCAACATGTAAACCCTGATGGAAAGTGAAAGTAGATCGCTGCCTGGCTGCAACTGCTTTTCTTTGCTCTGCATGCATCTCGAGTTGCTCACCCACTCGGGCTCTTTTCTGTTCTCAGTCCAAGGCCAAAAATAAAAATGGAAGTCTGGCCTTTCCCTTTGCAGCAACATCCGCTGCCATTGTTATCATTTGCCAACTCATGCTAAGCCTTGAGGAGAACAAGACCGACTAAAGCTCAATGAATTTCCTGTGTGTGGACACTGTGTGGAGTCTCTGGCTGAATGTATATGAAGTTTGTAGTTTCTTTAAAGGACAGCTAAAACACACCAAAACCACGTCATTCCTGATAAATCTAAGTCCTTCCTTAGGCCCCTGAGGGGTCGCCCACTTCAAGTCACATAATGCAAATGTGTTAGTTACCATTTGCCTCTGCTTCCACTCTTTGCCATGCCGTGCACTTTGTACTGAATGCAAATATACAACAGGAAGGACAGCATGAATCTTGCCTGGAGAAGGATGATTACCTGCTGAAGGCTTCGTTTCGCCTGCAGGGCCGATCCCAGCTTCTCCTCCTGCTTCACCCTCATCTTAACAATTTCGTGCAGAAACCTCTCCTTCGACTCCTTGGAGTCCAGTCCGCTGTCCAGCGCCTGCCTCAGGCTCTCCAGCTCTGACTCCAGGCCTGACTCTGAAGGGGTGACGGGGGCTGGTGCTGTGGCCGATGTGGCTGCGGGTACCGTGCCTTCAGTTGACGTGATAGTACAGATGGGACCTTGGACACCGGGCGAGCTCAAGTCTTTGGCTGAGCTGCTGGATGAGGTAAAAGATGGCGACGATAGGGAGGACATGGACGAAGCAGCTATTGGAAAAGGCCACGGAGATGAGAGAGGATGAATCAGCAATCAGCTGAACGAGGCTACATTTATTTAGCCAAACGAATGAACAAACATCACTCATCTGAATAGTGTTACAGCGTTCTTCGCTTACCTTCATCGCGGCTCTCCACTTCGATCTCCACCTCAGAGTCCTTGTCATCCTGAGGCAGAGGTGCTTTGCTGGGTGCTGAGGAGGCAGGCCCAGGGTCTACCTGTGCTGGGGACTGCAGCTCCTCTGTAGCTCTCCTCTTGCGAGGCCTGGTATTGGCATGTGCACCCTCACCTGGAGGCTCGCTTCCACTTGGGTAGGAAGTGCTGGGTATCGATGGGGACAGAGGCCCTACCTTGCCTGGTGGTAGCGGAGTGAGGGCGACGTTGGGGGCCACTGCATTCTCTAAGCTCTTGTAATTGTAGAAGCTAAAAAGAAACCAGACCAGTCAGCTGCATGACGCGTGTTGTTTTACATACCATAACCTAAATCGAGGTTGTGTGATTACCAAGAAAGAAATGAAATGGTTCAGACTGGTACTGCTATATTATTTGGTCCAATGTGAACGGCTTTGACAGCCAAACGCGGGTGGGAAACAGTCAAACACAGTGCCTGCAGCTCTTCCTCCCACTTCAGGAGGAACTGGGCCAGATCATCTGTGATATTTTGCAGACTGCACTGGCAGCACCATGCCAAGTGGGTGCCCACGGCATGAGTGCGTCAAATGTGTGTGAATGGTAGAGTGTGGGAAGCTGTGGAACAGTCAGACTTGACCCCTGTCACACCAGCCCACCCAGACCAGTGAGAGAGCACCTGTCTGGGAGGGAGCTCAGCATATCCACCTGAACAAAGCGACTGCCGTCCTCGTCAGCAACAGCTTCCCTTAGAGTAACACATCATTCACTGGCTTTAAATCAATTCTACTAAACCCAGGCCGGGGACTTGGTGGCGTGCCGTTCTTGGCTCACCTGTCTCTCAGCAGAGCCAGCGGGTTACTGGAGGGCTCCTTATCACCGCCAGAGATGTGGGGGGACCAGGGTCTAAAAGCTGATGGCCTCTGCCTGGGCTGGATGCAGTTCAGCCCCTGGAAAAACAAAAGTGACAGTGATTAACGTTAGTGGAGAGATTACATCGAGCCACGGTGTGCAAAAGCTAGGAGGTGAATGAGAAGTAAAGATTCCAGCAGCAGACTGAGTGAGCCCCCACGGTGAAGGACAGCAGGGACAGGAGGGCCCATTTGGTCATTGTGTTTGCTTTTGGTTATATGATTATCTTTACATGTCTGAGGATTACTTGCCTAGATTTCATTTACTTTTAAAGATGTGACCACTTCAAAATCGTAACCTTTTTTCGGACTTAACTTGCTTTAATATGTTGCAGTGGTTTTTAAAGCTGCATGTTTTCAGATGTTCAAAGAAAAAGAACAAATATTTGTGGCACTGTGTCTGTATCGGCGTGTATTTTTAGGACAAGGTTAATATTTCCAATATTTCAATTTGACCTAATGTAAATATGAAATATGGACAGTCGACAGATGTAATTGATATGAGACGACTTCCTTACTGCTCTTATGGTGAAAGCTGCCCTTTATTCCTGTTGTTGTGTAATTTAAAGAGTAGAATGACGCCTTCATTTGTTCGGCTGGTGTAAACGCAGGCTGGTGCATTACTGTGGGGGACACACTGGACACAGGTCAGTATCCATGGTTGAGGACCATGTTTACCTCCTCCATTAGTACTGCACACCAAATCTAAACACAGTGCTGTTAGATGTTTCACATCATCACAAATCTTGATATTAGAAAAAGATGACTTGAGTAAATACAGAATTTGTACTTTAGATTTTATTTATTGAGAGAAAAAAGGTTAAGCAACCGCGCCAAAACACACCCTCGGTTCTTTCTTTAGATTGTGGCACCAAGTCTGAACACCTGCAGGCTGAGCTGGCGTGTGTTAAGGTTGCATTAACGATTCAATAATAAGAAAGAGACCTGTGGAAAACTGGGACCAATGGGAGCGCTCCAAAAACCACACCTGACTGAAAAGAACGAGAAGGTGAACCTCACGCAGCGGCGCCATGTTCTACGAGACACCAGCACACCTAGCTCTGGAGGGCTAGTTTGAAGCACCCTTCACTCTGAATGAGAAGCTTTAGCATGTCTTCAAACACGCCGCTCGAACACTCTCCCGTGTGGTGATTGTAAACCTTTGAGGTTTCAGTTACTTGGACAGCATTTCTCCTTAAGAAAGAAACCGAGCATGAAAAACTGCATCTCGTTTTTACTCTGGTTTTGTTTTTCTGATATAAAAATAGTTTGATGATCTGAAACACAGAGACGTGACAAATGTGTAAAAAGGAAGCCGCTCGTCCACACGTAACGTTACAAGTTATCTCACGAATCAACACGAACATGTTTCTGCTGATTTCACCAGCACCCACCTTACTGGGAGCTGACAGGGCCTGTAGCCAGTCGCGTTGCTTCTCTCTGTCGGCCAGCGCGGTTTGTGATGAGAACTCTTCATGTTTAGACTTTTTCAGCGGGATGGGATCGCACACCTGGAGAACACAAGAAGGTGTGTTTAAAATATACATCGGGCTGTATTAACATGTGCATCACTGAAATGTCAGGTAACTGAGCAGCCTGTACCGGGGAGTGCCAGCAGGGGTCTCTGATGGCTGAAGGCTGAGTGGTGGTTCAAGTGTAGGTGTGCGTTTGCTCTGTGTATGTCGTTCTATTTCTGGAGAAGTTCGCACACACCTCACAGTCTGGTTTATGGCAATGTGTCACAGAGTAACCACTATTAGTGAGGGCATGTGCTCAAAGGCAGCCAAGAGAGGACGCAAGGTCACCGGGGCGCTTGTCTGAGCGTGTGTGTGTGTGTGCCATGGATATGCCCGTACAGGCAGACAAGCAGGGGTTTGTTTCGTTTCCTCCCCGTTATGCTGACTTTGTGGCTATGACCTCAGCCTCTCTAGGCTGTGACTGTCACTAGTTGCCACACACACACACACACACACACACACACACCACAAACTCAGAGTGATTACAGTGAGTGAACAGACTCCATTCAGCTTTGGTGCACTTTTTAAAATACGATTTAGACTTGCCCGGCTCTCAGCCTTGTGGAACACACAGTTGTGTCCTTGGTGTTCTTAGCACTGTGGGGTCGGGGAAATCCTCTCCATGGCTTACCCACTGTAACACTAACAAGGCCTAAGGTAGGGAGTCACGGGCACCATGGTGGCTGGTTCACAGGATACGGACGAAACCGGCTGAATTTGAGTGTATCCCACATGTTGTGTTTCCTATTCTATTGTGTTTTCTGAACTTTTACTGCTCTTAAACTTGTACTTTCTGCCGTGACCAAAACATTCCCCACATGTGGGACTAATAAAGGTTCATCTCATCTTATTCTCAGAATCATTATCATCAGAGCTAAATTCACTCTCTCTGAGATGCTCCCTTGGGGATCAGCGATGTGCCAGCAGACTGCTGCCGTGTGCAGGAGTAGCACTATCTTTACACCATCTCTCTCTCTTACACACACACACACACACACACACACAGCCCCTGCGTGATGTCAACAGGTGGTCATTTGTAATGGGTTGGACTGTTGGCAGCGTGTCACGTCTGCCACATGTCTGTGTAATCAGAGCCGCTCTCGTAGGAAAGTGGCGCGGCGAGACGACCAAATACCACTGAGGTCTGCCGATGTGACACCTGGCCTCGATCCGCCGCGGCCTGACGTAAGACTTCATGACTTTCAATGACTTTCCGTGAAAGCGTCACAGCATTGAACCAGCCTTCATTATCTGGTCTACTGGTGTAAGGGAACCCTTTATCTAAGGCTCGGCTCTCAGAGGAGCACAGCTGTGGTTCCAGCCTTCAGGCCCTCGTTCAAAGACGTGTTTTCCATAAGTGGCTCCATCAGATGAGATTAGTGGAAAGAAAACGGTGCAGCAAGCACCAACGTAAAATCTGCCTTTCAATTTCTGTTGTTTGTTGAGCTCTTTGAGCTAAAATATCCAACAGTGAGTTATTTCATCTCATCACATAAAGTACAAATTTAATATCATAAGACTTAGACCGGTCGGTCCAAATAGCTTTTTTTAAACGAGGCTTTGCTCTGGTTTAAAAAACAAAACACATTTATCACCTTTTTACCGCCCTAGTTTAAGGAGCGCAGATGAGCAAGTGTTGGACGCAGGTCAGCAAATGTGTGATCTAGCTGAGCCGACTCTAATCAAATGTTTGCCTACAGGACACTTTGTGTCCACTCATATATTTATAACACTATGTTACCTTTGGGTTGGTTTCCAAGGCTTTCACAGCCTACTGGAGTCCCACACTTTAATTATGATATTTCATAGAAACTAAACAAACGCCTATAATAGCACGCAAGCGTCTTGGTCGGTATGACTGTGGGTTATCAAGAGATCGAGACATGTCCTAGATTTTATTGCAGCAGAGCAGGGCTAGAGGCGAGCGGCTAGAGCCTGCAACTGAGAGGGAGAGAGGGGGTGGCAGACAGTTCTGGCTCTGGGCAAAGTCTCCGTGCCACGTGCCAGTCCTCGTCTCGTGGATTAGCAGTTGCCAACGCTGCAGTCTCCATACGGTCCCGGTAATCACGGGCACAAGAGAGCATCAGGGATAGGTGGGAGGAACAGGGTCAACAAACCTGGCAGCTGAGCGTGCGTGCTTCAGAGAGGTAGAAATCCAAATGTCTAGCTGACTGAACACCGCTAGGCAGGAAATGCCTATTTAAGGCACGTCAGTGGGACGGCTTCTCGGGGGTCCAAAAACGAGCATTGGTAGAATGTCATTATTATTTGATTTACTTAACATTATCCCATCGTTACATGTCGGTCACTGGGAGTAAGCATCATCCAAACGCTTGTGTGGCGTGAATGACGACTCTTCATGCAAACACTGACCGACATGTTACTGACACACATCTCGTTTATTGGAAACTTCACCGTCCTCCAGATAAGACGCTGTGCTCAACAGGGCTGCTGTAAGTCAGAGTTCAGAGACGCTGTGCACAAGTGTGTGTGCACGCTTGCAGCAAACACGCTCCCTTTATCATCCGCCGTGGATTCCACAGCAGACAGGATGTCACACTACTAAGATAAGACGTTGTGATTAAGCAGGGCGTGTTAGACGTGTCGAAAGTGCACCTTCTATGTACTGTGTTCAAATACTGGCGCTGTCTAGGCAGCGTAACAGGCAGGTTTCTGCTACAGCACCCACCCTGCAAACACGGACCTGTCACATGCTCTGTTACAGCCTCCGTCTCTGCACACAGCAGTCAGGACAAACGCACAAAGGGCCGAGTCACGGAGGAGCATATGTTGAAGAAGGTCTGTATGTAGCATGTGTCTGGCAGAGCGCTGGTGGGTGTGTATCTCTGCTAGCAGTGTTTGTGGCAGAGACAGGAAGGGTGGAGTGAGAACACACTTCTCACTTTAAGTCTGTCTGAGCCTTTTAAAAATCCTCACAGTTTCACTTCCTGTGTCTGCAGGCCATCGCTGTTCGTCTCTATCAATAGACTCTTTTTGTCAGACTCATACTTTTGTGTCTAAGCCATTTTTACTGTTCTACAAATCTTTCAGCAACAGACATGTGTGGAGAAGAGAATCCTGAAGAGAGCGTGACCGCTGGGTTACCCCGAATCACCCACACGAGGAGCGCTGTGCACAGACTTTCAGCTGTGAACAAACTTACATAAGTCTTGCAAAGACGCATGGGGAAGTGAAACTTTTGAACAAGATTGACACTGCCACACTTTCACTGTGCTGACCTTTGAACAGTTGTATGTATACTTGGGCTGTGTTCAAAGCTCCAAATCAACTGTGCCTTTAACTCACAGACAGGATCAGTCTGACTGCAGAAACACTGGCCCACTGTTCATTCTGCTCCCAGGACGACACGAGGCAATAATCCAAAACATTAGCTGATCCTGTTGGAGTCTGCTGAACAGATGCTCACACAATAATCTGCCATTTGCATTAATAATTACAACTGAAGAAGACAGTGGATGCAGATGAACCCCGCTGTCACCGCCACAGCGTTTCCTGTGCTGCCACTCCCTCCTCTTGCTCGTCTTCCCCTGAACCTCCACCCACCTACCCAGCTCTGTTCGTCTATCTGTCTGAGAGCATTTCCTGTGTCATAGATTACAGGATGTCCTCTACAAACAAGCCAGATTCCAGCTGCAGAGAAAAGCAAGCAAGCAAAGCAGAACCTCACAGAAGCACAGTCTCACAGAACAGGACAGCTGGCTTCAACTAAACGGTCGCATTAAAAAGAAAACGTCACTGAGAAACAACTGAGGGCTTTTGTTTTTTTTTATGAAAAATGTACAAACACCTCATACACAAACTTTCCTCCAGACCATAAAGTCTGCTGAATGTTGTGCGTTTCCTTAGAAAATCAATTTCCTTTTGTGAAGTTCTGTTTTGACTGTGTGTCAGGTGGTCAGACCGCAGATGAATCAGAGGCAAACCGCTCGCACGAGTACGGAACCAAAACAGGTCACCTAACCCAGAATGCCAGGCTGACATGAAAGGGGCAAATAACCCCGCTTATTCGCTCCTCCTCCGCTCAGCAGCCGCACCCTGCCTGTGACCCGACTTTGGCCTCGCTGCACGTCTCGCTAAGGGGCCCATAGCGGTGGAAAGGGAGGGGCTCTTCCTGAAGACAAAGCGGGACCTTAGCTGACTTTGTACATTAGAAGCCACAGAACCCAACATATGCTGGGGAAACAAACAGGTGTCAGACAACATGTTCCAGTTTTGATGCAAAAGAAAAAGAAGTGAGCTGTGATATCCAAGAGATAGGGGAGGGTCCCGTGAAGGCCAACGGGTCTGTCTGGAGACTGGAACTCTCACAACCTGAGACCTTCTGTGTGTGTGTGTGGACGGGTAATAACATCTTCGTGGGGACCAAAAATTGGAAGTTTACTATTGTGGTGGGGACCAAAATCCCGTCCCCACGAGTTTGAAGGCATGTTTGAGACTCAACATGTGGTTTTAGTGTCAGGGTTACTATTAGGTTAGGTTATGGGGCTAGGGAAAGCATTATGTCAACAAGATGTCCCCACAAGATATGAATACACAACGTGTGTGTGTGTGTGTAGAAATGCACGGCCATGACAAATATACAGACGTATGTACAGATGGGTGGCTGCTTGTTTCTGTGTGTGTAGTAGTTCATCCCACCATCCTCTCCTTGGCCTCTCCTTGGGTGTTCTATGGAGCAAACACACTTTACCTAATCACAGCACTGCAAAGCATCAAATCACTCCTGTTATTCAAGACTTCCCAGTCTGCTGAGGTGCAGTTTTGACTTCAACATGAACTGGTTTGCTGACTCCACTTGAAACGGCCTCATCTAATATTCACTTTGATGTGGTGTAAAGTAATTTCTCCTGCACTCAGCACATAAGTAACTAAGTTTTTCACTTTTTTGGGCAAGTTTTGAGTTAGAAAGAACAAGTATGAAGTTGCTGAGTTCACTGGGTAACGGACATTTAAACTGCCCGCTGTATACAGAGAGGACGCCCAAGCAGTGCCTGGTTGCACCACCACCAGTTGATGGCCAAGCACTCTTTCCTGTTATACTTCTTTAAAGTCTGCTCGAGTCCACCATCGGGGTTGTGTGTGGAGTTGGTCCAATGTAATGTCAGCGCGGTTGAAACAGGCCAAACAGGACATCCGTGCAGACTCTCGTGCTTGGACTTTGATGAGGATATTTATGCCACACAGACTGATCCCTGCCTCCATCCATCCATTCCTTTCCACTTATCCTATCCCAGCTACACCCTGGACAGGTCGCCAGTCTGCCCAGGACTAACAGAGAGAGAGAGACAACCGCTCAGGCTCAACCCATGGGCAGTTTAGAAGGACCAGTGAACCTAACCCCACTGATTGCATGTCTTTGGACTGTGTGGGAAGAAGAACCCATGCAGACACAAGGAGAACATGCAAACAGATGGGCCTCACAGCCTTGTTGCTGTGAGGCTACAGTACCAACCACCATGTTGCCCTAATCATTTACTCCATTAGCAGAAAGACAACATTTGACACTGATACCACACTAGAGCATTCTGCCTGGAGCCCTGACCCACTGTTAGAGCTGACGATTCTGTTTGTTTCAACATTTGAACCAGAGATGTTTCTCCCAGGAAAGATGTGGCAGCAGGTCCGTAGTTGCTTTCAGACCTTTTCCAGGAAGAATCCTTAAGGGCTAGTAGACGAAACAGAGGGCGAACTTCCCAGAGCCTGTCTAAAGTTCAAACACTTGTAGCAACTAACTGATATGACCCCTGTGTAATACTAACAGTCCAAATATAATGGCTCAGTGGTTGACTCACATCCCTCCCACATCATTTATAGACATGAACTTCAGGAGTCTCAAAATCACCTTACCCCCCAGAGGGAAAGAGATGCCTCCTTCTTCAAAAACACATTAGTAATATTAAAACCTAAACAAGTGTTTTTAATGGGTCATAAAAACCCATGAACTGCAAGGGTGACAGATTTCTGAGACCACACAGAGGCAAGTTTTCATTTAGAGCACCAAGACTGTCAGTTTGACATGACAACGCTGATAACTGAGGAAGCACAGCCAGAGGGAAGACAACACATGTATTGTCTTTATAATGCAGGCCTTTCTCACTGGTGTCCTGGAGGCCGTGCAGATCAACGCACACACACACAGTTTAGGAAGGAGAGGGGTCTCCTCTTCCTGTCGCCAAATTTGCTTTGGCAACCCTCTCCGTGGGAATGGTGAGGGACCAGCTCCACTCAGCCACAGAGTGCTGCACGTTAGCTTTCCATCTTCTCCCCCCCCAAAAAATCAAGACAGAAAGAAAGACCAAGATGGAGACAGAAGAGAAAAGGTGGGGGCAGGATAACTACAGACATATGAGCATTTTCAGAGCTCTCCTTAGTTCTGTAGTTCAGAGGGAGCTGCTAATGCTAGCATTAGCAGCTAATGCTAGCATTAGCAGCTGCATTGCTGTTGCATGCTGGATTTTGAAGGACAAAATACTAACAGTGGACTGTTGTATAATACCAGAGTATTTTATCTCTTTCCAGTCACTTTGTGCAGTGCACACATGAATTCCTCGGTGCGTGACTGTGCCACATCGAGCTCTTTCAAAATAAAGAACCTCAAATTATGGACATGTGGGGCTACAATTATCTGCTGGCAGGCACAAAGACTTATGCAATTACTTATATATTTTCCCATACTCTAAATCTATTTACAGTTTGGCACACTGCTACAGTGTTGTGTAAATGTTTGCATGTGTGCACTTCATGTTTCGTGACATCTAAATGTTTACTATGCTCTAATACTGAGTGTCAAATTTAAACCTTTATAGATGAACAGAAGCAGCCTCCAGCTGAACAGAGTATCAGCTGTTGTGTTTGGAGAACTGGGGGACAGCACAGGAGAGAAGGTTGGAAGAAGGTTGAATAGGGGCATGAGCTGTCCCATTTTAAAGAAGGCCAGATGTGAATTATGGGTAATGAGGGCAGGAGTGCATCTGTGTGTAGGCTGCAGAAATGGGAAATGCAGAGCATGCATCATATTTCTGCTTGGTGTGTAGTGTGCCTCAAGGCTGAGGTTGCTAGTGAAAAGGTTAAGTTACATGGCTGAACCAATACATAAGTAGCTGTGTGTGTGTGTGTGTGTGTGTGTGCGTGTGTGCGTGCACATGCATGGATGCTGCTGCTAACTGAGCTGGTGTGCAAGAAGTGGTTCCTGCAGACACACAGGCAGTGGTTTTCCAAGTATTACTTACTGGCACAGGAACAGGTACCTCAGTCCAGGCTGTAGCACATGTCTTAACACGTGACAATCACACACAAACACACACACACGCACGTTAAAGCACATACACACATAGAATAATTTGCACTCTCCTAAATACAAAAAAACAGTGGTAAATAGTCTGATTCTTATATAGCGCTGTTCTACTCTGCTGGCGTACTCAGAGCCCGTTGTACCTGCCACTCTCTGTTTGGCCACCAGATGGACGGTGCCTATGGAGCGCTTGTCATATGAGAGGGAGAGTCTGATTATGGCCGCCTGGACTCAGAGAAGGCCTCACCTCCTTTTTTGAGAAATAATGTTATTATCGACATCACAAGCTTGCAGCAGTAGCAGAGTGAAGGTGCAGAGACAGCCTTTAACTCATATTGATAAATCATAACCAACAGCTAAAACAAAGCCTTGAGACTTCTTAAGGGAGAGCCAAGTTGAACAACCCAAACTGCTCACTCTGCACCACGTTGCGCCTGCAGGTGTTCATTCATGGTTTGTGTTGTGTGGATCTACATCACATTAAAATGTGAGTCTTGCTGTTTGCAGATCCTCCTGTCAGAGAGGAGCATGAGTAGGATTTTAGAGAGAGGTTGGGAGTTTGCAGTATCATTACGCCTGATAAAGTCTGGAGCACTGCACCAGGACAGACGCCAATTACAGTCTTAACCTTTCTGTCTCTACTTCACCGACTCCTATAGCTGCAGGGAGGCGGGGCCGATACGATGCCGCCTCACTGGAGACACTGAAAGCTGCCATCACTGCACATAAGAACTGAAGTAACACACAGTGCTCCTGCTACATAGATACAACCATCTATGGGCCACCTTCACAGCTTTACTGTTCCACCCATCACTACAGAAGGTAACCGAGAGGAAAAACAACGTTCTGTTAGCGACCTGCAGAGCTGGTCCTGGTTGGACAGAAGACCAAATCTTTTCACTGAAGCCACCTGAGACTGCGCTGGGAGCCCAGAAATGAACCCTAATAAGGTTACATCAAGAACGTTCAGACCAGATTAATTATTCAACATAATGTAATGGAACTCATTAACCAGAGTTATAATGTTCAGAAATGTGCTTGTTTCTGGAAATTGTTCTAATTGACTTTTAATTGCAACAAGGATGCTACAAAGGAGCCAGCAGTGGTTGGTCGTATATAAAGCAAACGTTGAATGAGCTGACTAACCAACAGCTACACAGGCTGAACTCGTGACACCTGGTGTGTAGTGGGCTCGATGCTTACGCTGCACAGCTAGAATATAAATAAAACGTCTCACGGGAAGATAATTTGCAGATGGAGTGGTCTGCTGTGACTCAGTAGCTGTAAATGAATTGTTGATCACATAAACAAGCCTCTGGCACTTGAGACAGCAAAGCTGATATGCTGAGTTAGAGGATAATGAAAGGTGTGAATGTAACGCTGTGCGAGCCGTGAAGGGTCCTGAGTAACCACACTCAGCCCGAGAGAACAAGGCAGGTCGCTGGCTTAGAGGAAAAGACAAAACATGTACGTGTGACGATCCCGTCCAGCCATGCGTGTCCGTGTTTACGGCTTATGTTCACAGATGACACAAACTGTGGGTGCACAACATGTTACACTGGAATCACATTTCTCATTTAGCAGTAGGCAGCAGTGGATGACACAAAGATCCACCGCTCATCACGTACTGGCTGACCTTCCCTTAAGCGTGACCTGGTGACACGTGGGAGGGGCTGGCCGCGGTAGAGCAGGTCCAGTGCGATTCAAACATCTGATTAAACAAGCTGGACTTTGCCACGAGGGTCAAACTAAAGAGCGAGAAACAGTGAATGTTGTCTTTTGTATTTTGAAATATAGTAAGTAGTCTTTAATCTACACTGCTCAGCCTCAGCACTGGACGTGGATGTGACTCCAATTTAACTTTGCACAGATCTCCATCTCATCGAGCATCAGTGGGAGGGGCTCAAACAAAGCCCCACAGCACAGTACAGCCCCCTCCTGCGTCCATATCTCAGTCCATCTCTGCTGCCTCGCAATATCATTCAGGTTGTCACGGCGCAGCTACGACACAGTTTGCATGTCCATTAGTCGTCTGGAGCATCTACATCCTGCTGATAACATTACTACAACTAGTGATGCTGTTTAAGAATATTTAGAATACAAATACAAACAGTCTGAGAATAACTAGTATTAATTAATGTAGAATGTGTCCGTTTGCTTTCCCTCAGCAGTTCTTTGTGCTCATAATAAAGGTCCAGGCTGTGAGGGACCTGGGTCACTGCTCTAAATAGTCTGATCCCAAAGTGGTTGCATCAGTCACAGACGAACACACGTAAAGCTGGCCAGATCCCCTTCAGCCATGCTGGCTCTCAGATAATCTGACTGAACCCCAGAGCTCAGGAGGTCAGAAGGTACGCTGGTTCCTTCGCTTCCTGTGTGCGTGGTAGGATGAGGTCAAGCCTCCGGTTTCAGACACCACGACTAGCCGCTGTCACTCTCCAAAGCAGGCTGCCGTCTGCTTTGGAGACAAACCAGCCTCACAGGCAGACAGTAGCTCGCTGTGTGCTGCGTAAAAAGGCGGCTACATTTATTGATGGCAGTGTTTGTTGTAGTTGGGCATTAAGTGGGCCCGAGTGCAGTCGCACTAATGGATCTGCAGACATGGTGGGTCAATACGAGCGCTACGCTGAGCTAATCATCTAATGTGGAGAAACAAGCTTTTACACACACTGGCTGCTGAAACGAAAGCTGTGGTCCTCGAGTGTCATTATGTACAGAGACAGAGGAGAGTCGGGTGTGGTGGGGTTAAGGGAATGAAGCGTGCTGTGTAAAATGCAACTGGACGATATAAATATGAAGCTATACAGGCTGCACAATCCTCACTACTGCTCTGATGCATTATTTCCCTTTTAGCAAACCCTTAACCCTCCCTCCACACACTAATGTAACGTGTCAAGATTACACCAGGCACATGCTCCAGCCCACTGTGAGCCATGCCTGAGGCACAGAGGACACACGCCGCTGTCGCTGGTCTGCCTGTGGCAGTCGGCCATCACACTGTCAATACTGTGGTACCATCGCAGGACTGTCCTCCATTCAAATCAGCATATATAACCAGTATAGACAGCTGAGAGGCCAGAGACTGCTTCACCTTTGTCCAGTCCATCTAATGACATGGATATAATATTATTAGAATATTATCAGCTTGCAGTAGAAAGAACGAGTTTGCATTTAGAGGTTTCTCCTCTTTTTACACATTACTTACAAACTGCGAAAAGGGACGAGGCGATGAACCAGGCCAAAGAAACATCTATGTAAGCGGAAGTGTGCCAGACGACAAGTTAGCAGCCGCAAGGTGAGAAGCGAGAAGCGTTACAGCGACAGACATTAGGTCACCTCCTCCGTGAGCTAAGTGGAGCGTCTCGGGGGCAAAAGAGACAGCCACCACGTTCCTGCAATGCTACAGCGGGAAACTGTGCCTGTTACAGCAGGGCCGAGTTCAAGCCGAGATTTACGTCCACATTGATCCTACAGCGTGAAAGGCTCGGACTTCCACCTGCAGCTGTATCCATGACAGTATTTAGGTCGGAAAAAGCCCGACACTTCTAGCATGGCTACGGTCAGACACTCTCCACTGAGCCTCTTTGACAGCGTCTCCTATGGTGAGGGCGCCACTGTGCTTAATATACCAGAGTCACACGGCTCTGTGGCTGCTGGCCCAGTCAGGGAGTGCAGGCATAATGGTCTGGCTTGTTAGCGAGCACTCCAGTTGTGATGTGATGGCAACGCTCACGACAGCTTTCACACACTCATCACTAACGATGCTCTGCCTGGCCTGTGGGAGCGAAGCGTTGTACCTGCAGCTACACAGAACAACAGACACGTGCTGCAGCTACCGGTAAAACTTGACTTTACTGTCCAGTTATGTTTAAGTCACAGTTAAATTATATTCATCCATTGGGGAGAATCTTTAGACAGCTATGGTGTGAAAGGCTCAGGTCTCTGCAGAGGACAGGCAATGATGTTGGTGACTAACTGTTTAAATGGGAGGACACAGATCACACCATTAATGTAGTAAAGTTGTAACATACAAAGAGTTGAAAGCGTGCTGGAAACAATGAAACGTGTTCCCACTGTCTGTGCTTCTAATGTTGTATGTTGTCCACCTGTCCTCAGCCTGTGCACAGTGCAGCCAGGTACTGCTGGCTTCTCACAGCAGCAGCGCACACTCACAACCAGACACAAGCTCTGGGATTAGAGACAACAAGGAGCTCTGTGGCACAAAGACACACAGGTGCTTCATCCAATGAAGGCAGAGCGTAGCGACACTTAAACAGCCACTCTGCTCTTTCCCTCCAGAGTGTGTAAACGAGTGGTGAGCACTGTTTTCTGTTGAAGCTGAAAAGCTAAACACTTGTTAACAAGCATCAAGTGAGTTAAACCTCTGTGACACTGATCTGGTCATTAAGGGAGCAGAGGGGCTGATAATCAGCGTGAGCTGCTTTCTTAGTAATGAAGTTAACAGGTGGACTAGAAGGGCAACAACGACACAACCACTGAAACAAGAACGGATTCACAGACATTTCCCCGGGCTAGGGCCAGTGTCACTGCTGCTAATGTGAAGCAATACCAGGTGTGATGGGTAGTCCAACCCCTCCAGAACCAAGTCTGCTGTGTCTCCCAGCACAGGCTGTAGAGTAAGAAGAGGATTCCAGGAGACCTTCAGAGCCATGGAAGCTCCTTAACCATCAGCATAACGGTATCTACAGTATCCAGGACTGGCTTTCCACAGATGAGACTCAGCCTGAGCACGTGTGAGAGACACTAAAGGCTCTGTATCAGTTTGATGACGTGGCTGTCCTAAAACAGGTGAACCTATGCCAGCCAGCAGTAAATTAGCTCTGTCCTGTTGGAGTAGTGCAGCCTGTGCTACGTGAGCGCCTAGTTAGACAGGAAGCACAAATCAATGAGCACCAGAGTCTCCCGGAGGCTCAGCATGGGGCGGGTGGGGGTTATTGTAAATCAATTGTTGGCCAATTCATTTTCCATTGATAGCATCAGAATAATGTCATGCTTTAATAATCGGGGCCTTCAGCTGTGGGCGCTGCAGAGTCTGTTGGCAGTCTGAGCTGTTGGGATACAGGCCAGTGGCCCACATTTCCCCTCCTCCACTGCACTGCTTAGATGTCTGCACCGGTTCATGTGTGCACAGAGTCATGTGTGCACAGAGTCATGTGTGCACAGGGGCATTTGCATTAATGTGTCAGTTGTTTTTATTATGGCTGTGGCAGGTGTAGCGTGTAGGGCTGCAGCTATCAATTAATGAATCAAGCAAAAAACCTGGTGTGAAATAAGACTGATCACTGGTTTCCATGTAGCAGGTTACAGTGGTTTTTATTCTGTCAGTGTAAGTTAGCAGTCCTAGAAAGTTGCTTGTGTTGAAGTTTGTCGTACAGGTGGTTTCAACAACAACAACAACAACAGGTGCTGCTGTTTTGAACACTATGAAGGTGTTTTCATTCCCTGAGTGAGGTGTGGCATTAGTTATGTTGAAATACAGGACACGTGTTGACTGTGACAGGCCAGACCGATCCCTGGCTGCACTTTAAACCTGCCGAGTGTGATAGATGGAAACAGGGAGAAGCTGTGGGCACGTCTGTCTGCAGCAGCACCGTCAGAGCATCGAAGAGGCAAACGTGATACTGTTTGGATCCACGCGTCACCATTGTTGCAAATCAGGGTAATAATTCAATGTTAGTCTTAGTACTGACTAATATTGGTGTACCAGTGTCTTTTTTTTTTTTTTTTTTTTTTAAACCTTACG
>VUQR01036580.1:55208-66961 GCA_015108515.1 Hemichromis elongatus
CACCCATGCGCCCACACACACACACACACACACACACACACACACACACACACACACACACACACACAGACGTCATGCAGTTTGCTCTGCCTGATGGAAAGCATATGAGCTGAGAAAGGAACAGTGGAGGAAGGGGTGTTGTCACTAGAACACGCAATTTATTTGCCAGAACTCGATTAAAATTCACTTTTTCCAGGATTGTTTCCCTCGTCGTACCGTATACGGCTGCTGCTTCTTCATGACAGTCTTGTTATTCCAAGCTCCAACATTGAGGGTAGCTTCTGCTGAGTGATCCTGCATCTCTGACACTTCTACCCACAGGCGCAACGTTAGCTAGATTCAGAAGCACACTTTACTAGCTTTGCATATGAAACTTTGGCCTTTTTCTCTTGCAACATCCTGCAGGAGAGGTGGGGTGCACTGAAGAACATGCCTCCAGCTGGACAATGCCATTGGCCGCCTCCCCACCGTTCACTGGCTAACTTTTTCCATAACATCAAAGCCAAGAAAAACCTCCTGTGTTGCTTTCCTCTGTTTGGGAGTTTGCCACCACCACCATAATCACTTCTCCTGCCGGAGCCAGAATGGTTGCTATGAAGGAAAAACAACACCAAAGACAGAGAAAATAATACAAATGGAGGTGGTCTGTGCGTGTTCTTGGCGAAGGACGCATCTGATCTGCTTTGGATTTTTCCTCATTGCGAGCCGCTAGCAAGACACGAATGACTCACTGTCAACTTTACAGCCTGTTTTTAAGGCTGTATTTACCATCCCGTCTCATATACAGAGCTTGATTTTCAGTCACTGCAGTGCAGAATTTTAAAGGTTCAAATTTAGCCTGTGAAATTCCTGCACACGCGATTTTATTGATTTGATAACGCTCAGGTCGACATTTGCACAGCTGACATGTGACGTGGACAATACCTGCCGTACCCACTCTCTGCAAGACGGTCAGCTCCTTCTGCTGATTCACAACCAAAGCATTACAGATTTGAACTTCTAGGCAAGTTCCCATGTAAGCATGACCCCTCCACCAGGTCACGCTCCGCCTGCTCAGGAAACACACGAGGCTTCACGGCTACAAACTCATAATGGTGAAATGAACTGTCTGATCTGTTTAGTGTACTGTGCCTTTAAAACGTTTAGTACCGACAGCACCCGCTCGCAACCCAGCAGCACCAAAACAACAAAAACAAGAATCGGATTAAAGCAGTGAGTGGGATGAAGTGGCACTGCAAATGAACTGTACCTGCACTGCAGCTGGTATATATAAGCCCTTTCATGCTGAGGGGTGATTACCTAGTTTGCAGTGCTGGTAATCTGAAAAGCAGCTTGGAGAGTTTTTTAAAGACGCAGCAGTGGTGGCAGCCTGTTCTCTCTCCCCCTGAGCAGCAGGGGCCAGTCTGCCAGAAACAACTACCAGGAGGTATGAATCACCAAATATTTCACAATATTGTTAAAGTGCTTTGTGAAGTAGGTCAGCTGTACGAGTAGGTGCAAACAATGGCGATGAGCCTCCCACAAAGGTGCATTAGTGTTGGTGAAATGTCTCAAACAGATGAGAAAGGCAAAGGAAAACACGATGAGGCCGTGTTGTCGGCTGCACTGGTCTCATCTCCACTCCAAAAGCAAATGCTGCTGTAGTTTTGAGGCTACCACCAACTCTCAGGAGAACAGAGAAGCTAGGTGGACACTACTGACATTTGCATTTGGCTGGGTCACTGTCAGCACGAGGCGATACCTCGACCCTACGGAGCTTCCACAGGTAGTCCAGCATCTCCAGGATGCCAGAAGGTTTGTTGCGTCTCCCAGCACAGTCTCAAGAGCATGGAGATGACTCCAGGAGACAGGAGAGCTGGACGGGTCCTTAACCCGTCAGAGGGACCGGGACCTGCTGCTCTGTGCAAGGAGACACAGGACAAGCACAGCCACAGGTCTAGAAAAGGACCACAGGTGTGAATGACTCTGACCAAGCATTTGCCATAAAATACCAACATTAGGTCCACTACTGGTGCCCCTTGTTTTTCACAAACGAGACCGGGTTCCCCCTGAGCACAGGTGACACAGAGGAAAGGCTCTAGAACATCACGCTGCCTGTGGCATCCTTCAGCATGGAGGTGGGTCAGTGATGGGTTCACATCCTTCTACAGGCGAGGCGATGGCAGCCCGAGTGTCAGACTCTGGTGTAGCGGGTCCTGGCTTGACTCATGTGGTGAGAGCATGCAGGCTGAGACACCACTGACTGGCCCTTGTGTTTCTAACATATTACTCCGTCCATGTCAGTACAGACACGCAGAGACATCCTTCCCTCTTTGAGATCTGTGTTTTCAAAATGGTCCTTTAGTTTGTGTGAGCAGAATATCATCTAAAAGGTATTTATGGGCTCTTCATTCTACAACACAAGTCAATAGAAGTAATGGGCCGGGTACAGGAAGGTAGCAGTATTTGTGAGCAGCAGGACTGGAAGCGTGTGCCGTGTTGAACAACAGCCTGGTTTCACCATCATGCTGCTCCTGACACCTTGGTGACAGTGCATGAGCACTTTGGTTCTAATCTACTGCCACTGTGTGATGACACAAACACACTAATACACAAACACAGGGGCGTGTGCACATCATCCTTCAACCAGCTCAGAGAAACTCTAAGTATTTATGCCTTCTGCTCCACGCTGGCCCTCTGCTAGCCACACAAACTGGGCCTTCAAGGCTCCTCCATGCCTGTGCTTCTAACAGGAGTTTGTTTTAAAAGAGTAGAAAAATGCTGCGGTTTGATATCTAAAATAGCAAAGCAGGATGTCCTGTTTCCTTAACGTTAACCCTGACAGGGAAACGTCTTTATTCCTGTCAGTGGAAGAGCACGGGAGGCGGACGCCGCCGTCCTCGCTCTGCCGTACAGCCGCTCGGTGCACTCGGTCGCGTTGAGGTAAGCGTGCTGGGAGCCCATGGAGCCGCATGTGTGGGCGTGCGTATAACTGAGTGCACTAAAGAGGGAGTTCAAGTTTGAAGTGCACAGCAAGGGCACCGTGTAATGTGACGACGGCGTCCACTCCAACAGAAGGACAGATGAGCGAGTGAGAGCGCGAGGGACGGATGGACGGCTGAATGAGAAAGCAGCTCTGGTCAGGCACGCGATGCTCAGCCAGAATCAGGTCAGGCCCAGAAGAGGCCTCCCTCACATCCACACGCTCACTGCTGTACGGCTCAGCTCCTGCTTAAAGGTACAGTGCAGCCTATCGACCTTACCCAGAGACAAAGGTCACAGTGGAAAGGCCTGGATCACTACATCATATTTGTAC
The DNA here is from genome assembly GCA_015108515.1 of Hemichromis elongatus. Lineage (NCBI taxonomy): Eukaryota > Metazoa > Chordata > Actinopteri > Cichliformes > Cichlidae > Hemichromis > Hemichromis elongatus. The sequence continues at coordinate 58,504 of VUQR01036580.1, forward strand.
AACTTTTAAAACGCAGCCCTGAAATGAACGATTACTTTAGCTTTGCTATGTATGAATCAGTCACATGCTTTTTATTTTGGGGCATTTTATAATTTAGTGATTAGTGAAAGATTTCAAAACAGAAGCACAGTAAGCATGTAACCATTTAGTCCAGATGTTAGTGCTGCTTTGTCAGCTGCAGCCCTTTGTGGTGGCCCGCCACCATGCTCCTTTCACACACTCAGCATCACCGTCTCCCTGAACCCCACCGACTTTGGCTGAAATGAAGACTCCGTTTCATTGACCTCCCTAAAACAATGTCTGCTCCTGCTAAAGGCACTGCTTCGTTACCATTGTAGTATTTACCTTATACTATAAAGCACTACATGAAATGAGTGTTACTGTGACACAGCACAACATAAATGAAGAGCTGTACCGTATCACATCAGCCTGAAGCTGCAACTGCTGACAAATGACTTTGGTATTTTTTCTATATGGTCACAAATATCATTATCAAAAATGTGCTTAAAATAACGTGGGGTGGAATTATCCAGCGGTTAACGAGGCTGTGTGTACGAGGCGTTTGTCGCAGCAGCAGTCAGTATAATGTAGGCCCAAATGCTGCGTGGTGCTGTGCAACCGTAGTGAGTCCAGTGCCGTTCCTCACCTAACACTGCATGTCTCTGTAAGCGTTAGGGACAATGATGACAGAAGACTGCCTCAGTGCTCAGGCGTCCGCCTGGGCCTCCCTCACAGTGTCTGCACCCCCTCCTTGTCCCCATCAGACTAAAACAGACATTTTCATGGTAGCCACGGCGCTTACGCTGTCCCGCATAGAGCCAGCAGTGCAAAATGTGGTGACCCACGCTGTGGTCCTGTGTGTGTGTGTGTGTGAGGGTGGAATACTGAGGTCACTGCAGTCACAGCTATGTTTTTAGTATGACACCACACAGCTGCTCAGGCCTCACACACAGAGCTCATAGGTTATTAGATCTACTGTACAGAAGGACACGCACACAGAGCCAATACAGGCCCGTCCCAGCAGGGTTAATGGAGACGGAGCGCTCTGCAGATTGCATCTGGATTTCACTGTGTGACTGCCCGAGGCGCTGGTAGCCACGAGTTTAGAAACACTACCCCTGTTTGTCATTGTTCCCCCTTAAACATTACTTGTTGTGCAGTTACCTGCAGAGTTGATGTGATGGGAACATTTCACCAAATGCACGCTCCCAAAGAGAAACAATGACTGGAATCACTTTCATCTGACACGTATGTATACATGTGTGTGCCCTCCTACATACATGTATACAGGAGGGCACACACATGAGCAGTGGCTAGTCTCAGGACTTGATATCAGAGCTGAAAAGATGACTAAATAATGAATCAACCTGATTAATTCCTACGTCTGTTTTCTAGCAGAAGCACCAAACACAGACAGGCTGAAGCTTGTAAAGGTCACAGGCCATTTGGTATCATTGTTTCTGCAAAACGAGCTCCCCGAGTGCAGATGGGCGACCAGACCGACAGACCACATGACACGGTTTGGGGCAGAATCATAACTCTCGCTGACAGCTGTGATGGCGTCACGTCAGTAGCGCGTTTTCCCCTTAACACCAATGAACTGGGACAGACTCTGGGCTTCACAGCGTCTCCTTCTCTTCTGCAGCCCCAGCGAGTTTAGCTTAACGCAAACAGCAAAGTTGGGTCGTGACGATGATGTCATGGATCCATGGTCAAAGTTCAGCGGTTTTTCATTTTCTCATTTATGCAATAATCTCATACTGTCATCGTGGTGAGATTCATAGCAAATTAAGCCACAGCTTCATGTCCACTTACATCCTTTGCAACAGAGATGTGTTTGTGCGTGCCCAGGCTTTGTGTGTCTGTGTGTGTCTGAGAGTGCGTGGCTACGAGGATATTTGTGACTGCGTGATTGAGTTTGACATGAAGGGGCCGGTGAGGAGTGCAGCACGCAGAGATGAGATGATTCTACACATAAAGAAACCAATCAGCTCATCATCAGATCACCTGCTCTGATCTGAAGTCCCCTCGGGCGCCAGGAGGAGGTGGTTTTTCACTCGGTGAAGACTAAATGAGCAGATTAGTTAAAACCCTCCTGGGAGTGTTTGGAAAAAGAAAATGCTGGATACATGAAGCTATCGGTCTGTGGGCGCGTGGACAGCACACGGCAGATATGTAACAAGGATGTGATGAAAATCAGGTTATGGCTGTGAAAAACCATTCACCAAATCCAAAATGCAAAGACTTCAGCTTTGTACACAAGAGAGCGGAACGAGGGGACGCCGAGCACGTGGCCCGTCCTTCCCCCGCTGTCCTCCAGCGTGTCCACCGGGTCCTCGTCCTGACAGCCCTGCACGGGACCCCGAGTGGGAGGCTGCAGACACGTCCAGCCCTGCTGCGGCGCTGCTCTTTGCTTTCGTCTTGAAGACGAGTACTTTGAATTTTTGCACTGCTCAGTGTACATGTCTGTGGGGCCAGAACACAAAGAGGCCCCTTGGGTTGGGTGTGGGGGGGCCGGGCACGTACCGGCGCTTTCCACTGTGGAACCGGACATTTTGTTCCACTGCTGAACTCTGGAGCCAAGTCACATGATTTCCAGTGGAGACGGAGACGGGCTGGGAGCGAGTGGGCAAGCATTCGACTTGTACTCTTCAGCAAATATCTGATCCTAACCCACGTGCTCGATTTCATTGTATTAAAGTGTTTTCTTCTGTCACGCACGTCGATGACAGAATCAGGCCTACACTGTGCTCAGCCTTCAGCTCTGTTTAGTCGCTTCCTATCGAGGCATAACGCAGGCAGCATCCTCTTACTAGAAAGCACACAGTGATACGAGTACATTAGGAGATAATCTACTACAATGCTGGTTCCGAACACGATGGGACCAACATTGTAGAACAACACAAAGTAATCACAAGAGACGGTTGAATGTGGAGTGCTGACGATGCTTCCGACAGCAGGGCGGAGGCGCCACAGGAAGCCAGCGTGGTGTCGAAACCAGAAGTCTAAGGCTTACAGCCTGCCACGGCTCTGCGGTAGACACTCGCCCTAACAGTCTGCTGGGTTGTTGTGGCCAACAGCCGGCACACCGCTCAACCCTCATTCTGTACTGAGAAAAAGGGAAGTGGGAGGGCCATCGCACAGGTTCGGTTGCACACATGTGATGCGTTTTCATTTTGAACAAAGAGGCCCATCCCTGAGCTTCGGTCTGTTGTCTACAGACATCACACTGACGAGGTGTAGCAAACTCTGGTACCAGCAACCTCTCTGACCCCAGCGATGAGCCGTACGCAGCAGGGAACAACAGTGGAAAGCGTTCCCACGGCCACAGAGGGGTCCTTTACAGAGGCTGCTGTGCGTGCAACAGTTAGATCAACATATGGAGTCGGCGGGGTTTGGGATTCAGTGGATGCTGCTTTCAGTGCAGACACTCCAACCACGCTTCTCCCCGCTGGCACTGACATGTTTATCAACTGAAAAAGCTAAAGCAAAGGATAACTACACTGAATTCAAGAAGAGAAGAAGAGCAAAAATGTTAAAAATGTCTCATTTCCTGCCCTCCATCCCACCAGGTTGGTCTCTGCTCTAATGGACACATTAGCCGCCAGCTTGTCACTCCATCACAATTACATGGCCATGAGGTCATCCCTTCACTTCTACTGCCATCTACATCAGGGAGCTATCATTTCATTAGTCCTGTTGGGGAGGGCGGTGGAAGGGTGGGGAGCCTTCCTCTGATTCGCCACTACTTCTTTTCATTCTCAGGACACAATATGGTGGAGACAAGAAGAGGACAAAGATTTTACTGGATGATGTGAAAAGGATCAGATTTAGCTGAATAATATGTTAGAGTCGGCACATAAACCATCAGCTAGTCTGGGTTTTGGGAGCTCAAGAACCAGGATACGACTGTGCTGTCGAACGCTGCCCTGTGTTATGGCTCAGCACTGGCTGTGCACCTGCCGAACCTGAAACCTATCGATCGCTGCAGGAAGTGGAATCTGATGTTTCACTGCATTTCCCCTGTTGGGGGGTTTGACCACGAGAGCAGTGGAGGTCTGGTGGAGCACAAGACGGGGGCTTAAATCAGACCAACGAAAGGTTAACAGAAAGAGGAGAGGACTCGGAGCGCTCATGGCTCTGTCCTTGGGCTGAGACTAAACACAGACTCTGCTCTGCGGAGAATCAAACGCTGCCCTGTGTCACACCCGGCTTTCTCCACCACGAGATAGCATCCAGCTCCAGAGTACACCTCACTCTGCCCCAACTAGTTGATCACATTTTACAGCTATAAAACTGGATCCACCTCTGAAGAGAAATATAAAAACAGGAAGAAACAAACACACTGTCACAGATTTTCCGTATCCCAATGAACTTGTAGAAATTTAGTGATTCTGGTTTGTCTGTGAAGACTGTGGAAAATGCTACAGCCATCAAAACACATAAAAAACCTTTGTTTTTGACCATCATGCTGCTGTGTGATGTGTTAACCCTGCAGGACAGTCTGTAGACAAGCACAGTCCTAGAAAGCGTGCGCTGACACTATACTGGTGGGGAAAAAAAACACAAGCGTTCACACACACACACACAACTAGTTTAATCTCGTGCACACTCATGCAGATAACCAGCTATCATGCCTGGAGAGAAGGGGAACTGTGAGGTGAGTGTGTGGAAGAGTGGGAGTGGAGGTGGCGAGGTTTTGCTGCAGAGGCCCTGACCCCTGCACAGAGACAGACGGGGGGATAATGAAACACGGCAGACAGATGAGAAGGCTGGAGGTCACACTGGGATAGTCAGCCTGTCCAAACGTGGCTCACACCTGAGCAGCAGCAGCCTTCACATAAACAGATGTGCTACAGACGTGTCTGTGAAAGCAGAGAGTAACGTCTGTGTGCCCGGAGGTGGTCACACATGCAATACATTAGCTCATCTCACAGATCTACAATTACATCAATTATAAGCCGAAGGCTTCAAGAGGTCTGTTGTCTGCTGTGCAGGATCGGAAGGAGTGCTAATGTGCGTTCACACGTGTGTGCATACAGATAGAGGAGGCCTACATAGCCCTATATTGTCTGCACGTTTATAATAAGACAAAGGCAAGAAGTGTGCAGAAGGAAGTGTGCAACATACGAAACCAATGAGACAGGCTGAAGCAGAGGAGCAAGTCTGGGCCTGGCTGGAGACGGTTGAACCTGAGAAGCAGGCACTGATGCCAAGAGGGGGATCATCTTTCACCCGATTGTTTTATTTAGCATTCCTTCATTTGCCAGAGTGAGGCTGGCTGATTTCATTCAGGAGATTGGTGACTTGGAAAGCAGGAACAGCCCAGCCGGTCTGATAAGCACATTAAAAGCCTTTGTTTCCAACACTCGGTTCCTGAGGAGTAACCTTAGCCTTCCGAACCCTCACTGCCTCGACCAAGAGGTCCTAATTTGCTCGCACACGCCCATCTTCCACCTCAACTTCCTGACAAACTGAGGCGAGCTGTGTCTGCACTTTATACACCAAGTGTATAAATCGTACATAGTACAATATAAAGCGCCTTGAGGCAACTGTTGTTGTGATCTGGCGCTATATAAAAAAAATTGAATTGAATTGAATTGAAGTTTCTGCCCAGGATGCCCGACCAAAGCCACCTCGCCCTGTTCAGCCGCGCTCTCCCAACAAGCCGAAGTGCCACCCACCGATCGCTCACGTTTGACAAAGTAACGCTACTGAACATCGACTCGCAGCGAACACACAAACGGTCAAAGTTCAAAACAGCGCCTAGCTGCTGGGTCGGCCGTCGTGCCATTTAATCCGTTTGACGTTGACTCGCTCGGCGCTAACGTAACTAACAGCAGCTAGACATCACAATGACTCCGAGCAGACTAAACAACAGTACAGATCAGATGTGTTTGTGCTGCGTGCAGCCAGGAAACACAGCATTTCTGAGAAAAGACATGTGCATGCACTCAAGTCTGCGTGCGCTTTCACAGCTTTGCCATCTCTCACGAAGCTGCTAATTGATTTAACAAAGGAGAAGTTTAAGGGATCAACAAGGTGCATTCAGAATCAAAGATAGACGTTTCTGTCTTATTACCAGACTGTGTCTCAGTGCGAGACATGAAGTGGTTACGTGCCACTCCTGTTGCACAGACTCGGTCCTTCCTGCAGCGACTTGTCTTTGGTTCTGCCTCGGCCCCGAGCCCAAAGCCACGCCCCCTCCCGTCCCCCACAAGCACATACTTTCATTATTGTTCTTCCCAGTTTAAAAATGACTGTTACTAGTGATCTGTTTCTTACATCAATGATAAAAAAATAAATAAATACTGTTTGTACCAGATTTAGCCATCAGCTCATTTCTCTCCACACACACACACACACACACACACACACTCTTATACATTGGGTTGGTGGTTTATTTATCAGTCGACTGATATTACAGGACAATTCTATTTTGTCAGGCGTCCGTCGGTAAACTTGCGTTAGCCTACTGACATCACAGCCCGCGGCTCCCTAACCAGCAGTGCTGGAACCAAACACCAGTGTCAGTCTGGTTTAAAGGAACGTGAATGTGTCTTAACGTTTACATTTATTAGTAGAAAGCAGACAGTGTCCACGCTGTCCTCTTCGTGCTTGACGTGACACTTCTAGGAAAACTGAATGAGAGAAGACAGAGGCTTGAAGGGGAGTCACACAATGAGGACTACTCAGGCTCTTTGGGACCGCTGATGCCCGCGGTGGAGGGGGTTGGGACTCTGTCCCAAAGTAACAGATCCACAGCTGATACTGATCACAAAGGATGGGACAATAGCTAGCCAGTGGACAACTGCCCCTAAACCCCACACACAACACAAACACCACCCCGTACTTTCACAACAATACCCCGCCAACCTCCTGGGAGCTGCCCCTCCACATGGCTGAGGCCAAACCAGCGTGACCCCCCCCCAGTCCATTGAAGAGTGAAAAAGAGCACAAGAAAGGTTTCCAAGAATCCAGCCTTCCTCATAAGAACAGGAAGTATACCTGAAGCCCTTCCCTTTGGACTATTACTGGATTTCTAAAGGAGCAGAGGAGCTTCATGCCCCCTCACACAAACCAAAACAAGTGGAAGCTTTGGTGACAGAGAAACAAGCTAGGAATAGAAATCAAGCTCCTCCCCTCACCGAGTGCCACGGTGGCGAGGACGAGCCCGAGGGTTTACCAAAAGATGGCTACGGTTTATTTTTAGCACTGCAGACTTAGCAGAAACGTTCGGTGGTACAGTAGCATGTACAAGGTGGATTAGATTTAAGAAATTCAAACACGCGTTTTCATGAAAATGAAGGTGCCTGGAGTCACATGATGTCTCTGTCGGGGGCATAAAGAAAAAGGGCGGTGCTGCTATTCTACACATTGTCATCCGGAGTAGAAACATGAAGCTTTGCTGCTGTGCTTCTTAAAAATGAAAACCTCGGATTGTCATCCCATCCACTGGACACAGACAAGCTCGCAAAGCTGCTGAGCAGACTTGGCAGTTCCCTGTTTGGAGGGACGCTGCCAGTTCAATCAGAAATACGATTAGCACCGTTTATTATTAGCTTTAAATCTCCCTCTACCTGCCCGTCCCAAACTTTGACATGATTAAGGACACGAGCTGCCCATGGCCTGAGTGCACCACTAGCTCATGGCATGATCTTAAAGAAGAATATGTGGACGTTGTGTTACAGAGCTGACAAGGCTGGTAGTGCGTGCATGTATGGTTCTTTGGGCTTCTGTATCATTTAAAAGACTTAAAAAGAATTGCGGGGGTGAAATCTGGTTGCGGTGTGGCTGTCTAAGCTCAGTATGTGTGGCTGGGATGGGGGAGGGATGGGAAGCATCACTGTGGGAGACAGGCAGATGGGGATGGAAATGAGTAGGCATTGAGCTCATGTTAATCTCCTCCTACAGCTGATCCAGGCACAAAACAAGAGCACATATTTGTCCACATGCACCCTCGCATGACTGCAAATCCTACACCTGACCGGGCCTGTGTGCGAGGGAAAGGGATGCTTCTGCTATTCACGCGTTCCCATGTGTGCCATGTTTTCTGGAAAAGTTTGCAACCAAATTTGAACTACATCTGAGCTCGACTTCCACCACGCAGCATTCAGTTTACTGCATCACGGTGCCACCGAATCTCAATTTATTTGATAGTATGTGAGACTAGCTGCCTTCATCAGACAGCCATCTGCCCCGTGGGAGCAGCTAAGCCGCACGCAATTGGCCGTCAAGAGAGGCGAGGGGTGAGGCGGGTCACTCTTTATTTGGGGAGGGAAAGGTCATGCAATACTAGCTGCCCTACAAACACATGGGTGCAGCATGAGGGGGGATGGGGTACCTCCAGCAGCCAACACTGCTATCATACACAAAGGGTGCTCCTGGTCTGACACAGCAAAAACTACCCCCCCCCCCCCCCCCCCCCCCCCCCCCCCACCCACCCCCCCCCCCCTCC
>VUQR01036582.1:3733-35777 GCA_015108515.1 Hemichromis elongatus
TTTTTCAGAATGACTCAATACAAAGTGTCAGAGTTGGGCGAGCGCTGTGTGTGACTGTGTGTGTGTATGAGAGAGAGAGAGAGAGAGAAAGCTATTAAATTAATTCAGTTGCAGCCATACAGAGAGGCAGCGAGGCACGACACATCAGAATACACTCTGAATGTGAATCACTGCTTTTATGAATTTCTCTGTTTGACAGAGAGCGGTGTAAACTAATCAGCCCATCAGGTCATGTGCTGCAAGCATGACTAACACAGCGTTACCTCCGCTGATGTTGCTACATGAAACAGCCATCATCATCGCCACGCACAGGGTAATTGCCTTTATTTTGCCACCGTGGACTGTTCGACCAATAACGCGCCTCTCCGTCGTCTTAGATATTGACTTGTTTGATAAACTAGAGCCACCAGGTCATTTTCTATTATCATTTCTTATTCCGTAAAAAAAAAATTAGCATGGTGTTTTTTAAAAGATGGCGTACACACACACACACACACACACACATACGGGAATCACATGGACAGTTTTTTCTCAAAAATGTGGTGAGGCATGGAAGTGTAAGGCTTAAGTAATGCAAGGCATGCACGGATGATTATGAATGTAGTGACAACTCATTGAGAGTGAAAGAAAGAGCAAGGATGCCTAGCGAGAGAGGCAGAGTGGCGACCAAGTGCAATCCGTTCCATGACAACCTGTCCAAGCCTCTGCTAAGAGTAAAGGCAGGAGAGTGGCTGTGCGTTCAGTTTCAGTTAAACATATCTTCACTTATTTAGCACCACATAGAAAGAAATCTCACAATTTACAAGTGGAAGCTTCAGGGGTTGAAAAAGTGAATAAAACAGCAGTCTCTCTAATGGTCAATGAAGGCTAGCACACAAAAAACGTCCTGTATGGATCGTCTCCTGCTTTATAACATCTCATAGTGGAGTGTAATCTTTTATAGCTCATCAATCTGAACACAGTGTGTGGGCGCACTGATTGGCAGGCATCCTGAGACAGGCAGCTGCAGCTGATGGGGGTCTGCTGTTCCTTACCTTCGATAAACTGAACCCCCTTTTGATAAAATAGAAATTAAGTAACTCGCGTGGTGCAACTCGTTCTGGTCAGATTGTGCTATTTTAATCCTGCTGTGTCTGTTTATCAGTTAGTTTATGGATGTAGCTTACTTGGCAAGCTTGATAGCATTAGCTGCTAACTGTAACTCCATCCTGACCACAAATATGGTCACTTTTTTCTCTAAAAAACCAACATGGTGGTGCCAAAACAGTAATGCTGAAGCTTCCAAAAGAGTCATAGCGGCAACACCCTTCAATACTATTCCAGGGCTGTATACCGTGTTTGCCCCCTTCCTGATTTCTTAGATTTTTGCATATTTGCCACAGTAAATGTTTCAGATCTTTATCTGTAAATGAAAAATGCATTTTTAAATTGTGATTTCATTTATTAAATGAAGAAAGGTATCCCAACCTACCTGGCCCTGTGCGAAAAAGTAATTGCCCCCTAAACCTAAAAACTCTTTGTGCCACCTTTGGCACCAAGAACAGAAACCAAGTGTTTGTGATATTTGACAATGAGCCTTTCACATCAGTGAGGAGAAATTTTGGTCCACTCTTCTTTACATAACTGTTTTAATTCAGCCACATTGGAGGGTTTTCAGCATGAATGGCCTTTTTAAGGTCATGCCACAGCATCTCAATCTGATTCAAATCCAGGGTGACACAACCAGTTACTAGGTTTAGAGACTAATTACATTTTCAACCAGGCCCAGGTAGTTTTAAATCACTTTTTTCCCATTAATCAGTAAAATCATTATTTAAAAACAATCCTACAACAGAAATAAATGTCTTGACCAAAACAGTAATTTTGCCAGAGCACTTCTGAGTTGATAAAGTCCAGGTGATCACAAATGAAAACACGTAAATTTATATTAACGTGATTAATAGGTACAGGTGTGTACAGGTGTCACATTTAAACAGATTACCAAACAAAAGACACAAAAGCAGTGTGATGTCACACCCTAAAATACCATCGGCTCATTAAACTTTGACTGTGTCTGCACTCACAACACAATAGAGGTTGGACAGATAAATCATGCTGATCCGGGAATAATCAAGAAGAAACAACTGATGAAAGTATCTGACAGCCTGACAGCATTAATCAAGTAGCTGTTTAACTGTTATAAATGTAATGTTAAAATCATTGCTACCATAAAGAAAAATGAGGTTTTTGACATTCATAATTTTCTGGGGGAGAACTCCCACACACACACACCACTTAATATGTGCTCAAACAAAGCCCTTATTCATAATCTTAATGCACTTTATGCTTCAAGATAAAGGCATTACAATATAGACAGAAACCAAACAAATGCCTGTGAGCAAGCACTTGGCAACAGCGGGGGGAAAAAAGCATCCCTCTTTTAACAGGAAGAGACCTCTGGTAGAAAGCCATCAGTTTAAATCTAGCTGTGATTTTAACAGCGAGATGATAAAGAGAAGCTAATATGGGAAGAATCTTTAAAATCCCTGTTATGGAAGAACTGAGGCCTTTTCCCTGAGATCTCAGGACCTCCTGATAATAAAACACAACAGTCCAGCCTGGAAATGGACGAGCTGGATGTTCCTGAACAGTCAGCTTGCTGAATGAATTAAGCTCAGCCTAACAGACTTGGAAGTGGGTTTTGAATGAGGGATTGTAGTAATTGCCTGTAATGAGGTGATCGCTGTCTGAGAGCTTGCATTGATAAACTTTGTATGAAACCACATAAATTACAATTTTTTTTTACACTGTTCAGCTTTAAATAACTTAGTAGCATTAGGAGCCTATCACAGCTGTCATAGGGCGAGAGGCACACATTCACTCCCGCATTCACACCTATGGGCAATTTGGAATGATCAATTAACCTATCCGCAATAACTGCATGTCTTTGGACTGTGGGAGGAAGCCGGAGTACCCGGACAGAACCCACGCAAACATGAGGAGAACATGCAAACTCCACACAGAAAGACCCCGGCCTGATGGTAGAATTGAACTCAGGACCTTCTTGCTGTGCAGCAACATTAAACAACATTAAACAAAGCTAAACTTTGTTTAACTTTGAAAAAAAAAATGATTGCCTGAGTAATTCTTTTGTAATTGGTTTATAGTTGTTTTATCATTGCTTTTTATTTAATAATAACCAGATAGCCTCATCCACAGCAACTTATTTGTCTAAACACTGTTGTTTTATTTTTGTTTCTATGTACATTATTTTTCATCTTTCTATCACCGATCTATTACTTTCAGTTATTTTTGCCATTTATCCACAGTTTCTTCCCTCCACAATCAGCCTGTTTCTCCCTCATACTTATACTAATATTTCCAACCTTATGTTTGTTTTTATTTCCTATTACAACCATGTTTGCACAATTCATCTGTTACTTTTTGCTTTATTTCATGAACGATGCTCTAAATCTGACTAAACACAGCCTCAACCTTTGACACACAAATACTTTAAAATGCACAGAGGAGCTTTAGTCCCATGATCATGATATCACTGTCCACTGCTTTTAGCTCACAATTTAAACCATGTGCACACATCATGTATCTCGCTGATTTAGTTGTTTATACACCTTACATTTAGCTAAAAATTTCCCACTAATATTAGCTTACATTTCCACATGTTTATACCTTATGTTTTACATTTTCCAATTTTTTCCATCGCTGTTACATTACTTTCTATCTATGTATCCATTACTTTGAGCTAATTTCCCATCTGTTAATAAGCTCGCAATCACAACAAAAGTTACAGAAATCTCCATATGTTTTTTTTTAAACACATTGTTACTTCTGTGTCAAGCTTTTGCAAACAGATGCTGGCGTGTCGATCGGTGACACACTGCACCGTTGTCCTCATTAATTACAATACAGCCACTAGTTTTACATTTTTTTTAACTACAGGGCTGTGTCGTTTAATTAAAATTCCATCACTCATTCTTATCAGTGGAAACACGACAAATACTTCATTTGTAAATTAATATGAAAGTAAAACTCAGCAGCAGAGCGTTTAAACATTTCCCCAAAGCAGCATTGAGAGAGAATGCGGTTCCTCTTTAAACTGTGACCTGGAGTATTGCTGATGTGTGTTTTGTTAACCACAGAGACGTCTGGCTTCCTATGTCTCACCATGCATGAGGGCATATCTGCTAACCCTTCACCCTCCACAAAACAGCTACAGATAGCTTCACATATGAACAGCTCTTACTTAAATGTATATTTAATGGCTTTGAATTATGAGAATTAGTGAAAACTACGAATAAAGAAAAAACTCCAATAGCTCCAACAGCTGTTGCTAAACTTGGGTAAACTGCTCAAAAATAGTTCGATAAAGTGAATGATGACTGATTACATTAAAGTTGTACGTTGAAATGTGTTGCTAACATGCTGCGAGCTGATAACTACAAATACAAATACTGCACACAAAGGTATTGTGCATTCATCCAAGTTCAAGTCATTTTTAAAGAGGCGTCACATAAAAGTAGTAAGTAACCTTAAATTACAATCTGGAAATCTTTTCTAAGCATTATCTGGCTGAGCCGAGTGTGGTTTGGATATAGACTGCCTTCAACCTCCCAAATGGCTACAACAAAATTATTTAAAGTCCAACTGTGCCCATGTGGGAAGTGGATAACTAACCACGTGTCCTGCCTCCTGTACTTGACTCAGACAGCACCTTCTAGTAACAAACATTTAGCATGCAAACTATCATGTGTGCAAATAGCTTCTTTTTAAAAAAGTAAATGAATAAAGAGTCTATTGTGTTCATTTGAAGCTCCACAGTTTCTATTCTTGGACACTAATAGAGTCACTTTTGCGTTGCTTTATTTATTCACAGTTCAAAATAATCCTCATTTATATTATACCAGGCTTTGTTGTAGCACCTTGCTTTATCCTCTGAGACCGGAGGCTTTTCTCATTTCTCTGATTTGTCCCTCCTCGCCTCGTTTGTCCTTCTGCCTATAACATGGAAATCAATCTCAGTGCACCATGCTGGAGGACGTCTCAGTTCCAGAAGTGCAAGTTGAGGACAGCGTGGAGTAGCTATTACTAAAGATGCGCAGGCGTGTCCTTCGGGAAAAAAAAGTTTTACACTCAGTGTTTAAAACAACTAGTTGTTCTTTATTGTTTGTGGGCGTGTGATAAAAATATATCATGTCAAATTGCACCAGGCTTTAAAAATAGCCCTGAATATAGAAATGCCATGACAACTGTTACACCTGAGATCATGAAACACAGCTATAAACAAAACTAATGTGATGATGCAGTTGTAAAACACATCGGTATAACATAAGAGGAGGAGTCCAGGATGTGTAATTCCAGAAAACGCAGAGAGAGGAGATTTATTTCATTTCCTACTCTCTACTTTCATAAATAGAAGCTTCAGTATAATGAATACTACAGCTATCTTCTCTGACATCATACAGACTCAAGAATGTGAAAAACCCTGAAACTGAGCATTTTGGGCCAATGCAAATGGTAAAGTGGACTGGTACTTATGTTTTACTCAATTTGAGCCCTCAAAGCATTTTCTTTTTGCAAGCCTCATTCACACACACACACACACACACAAAAACCCATCCACAGTGATGAATACATCAGGGGCGCCTCAGGGTTTGAACCACTGACCTTTCAGTTGGTGGATTGCTCTGCCACAAGTGCCCCACACATGAATGCACCACCTGAGTTTCTTGTGCTCAGGGGTTATATGAATATATGCACACTGCACTATTTTAAACTTTGGCTTTCTATTTATTTTTTTATTCATTTTACTGTAACAGTTTATACACTAATCCATCTCTAGAGTTTATAGAGTCTGAAATGGTGACAAAATATCTGCAGTGAGCTGCAGTTCTCTGGGTAAAAATGCCTTGTTGATGTTGGACTGCAACAGCAACTCAAATAGCCAGTTTGCAGAAGAGCATCTTTGAATGAACAACACACCATAACTTGCAGCAGATGGGCTACAGAAGAAGAAGTGCTGCTCAAGCTAAAATTTGCACACACTCACAAAAACTCTTGGTTTCTGCTGCTACATTCAGGTAGGTTCAGAATTTGACTACGTCTATCCGTTTATTACTGCAGCGTAATAATCTTAAACCGCTTTCCTGAACATGACAATGAGTTCACTGTAATCTAATGTCCTCCGCAGTATTCAGATCTCAATCGAATGGAGCTCCTTAGGGATGTGGTGGGACAGGAGATTCCTAACATTGATGTGCAGCAGCTGTGTGATGCTATCATGTCAGCATGGACCAAAATCTCTGAGGAAGGTTTCCAGCACCTCTTTGAGTCTGTTCCATAAAAAATTAAGCTCTGAAGGCAAAAGTGGAGTGAAAAACATCAATACCAGGTGAATGTGTCATGCTGTCGTGAACCTTCAGTTTATGTTTGTTAGTGTTTGAAGTGAAAAGCAAAGCACAAGAAAAACAGATAAAAATCAATAAAAATTTATTTTCTTACTTATCAAAAATATCTGCAACAGAATTGCATAGATGGACACAAAATAGCTTCCATGATTGATTCATGTGACTGTAACAATGAGAAGAGAGCAAGACTATTCCAGTGTGTTCTTCTCTCAAACACATGGGATTGCTTATTTGAACTGAATAAATTCATACCATAGTTTCCTGTTTTCAGTAAAGATTAGCTCATATACATTTTCATATTTTTTCCCTCAAAACTCCAAATGGACAAATCACTCCTTATAAATAAGGGTAACAATAAATATTCCAAATATATTAATTTTTGGTTTGTTAAATACTTTCCGATTATATTTTCTGAACCGATTATGCCACACAGAAAAAAGGGAAAACTCTTCATGATTATAATGTTTCAAACTTAATTGCTATGATGCTCCTCTATGACAAATCAAATGGAAATAAAAGGAAGAGAAAAAAAACGAGTCCTCAGCTTCTTCACAGATCAGTAGAGCACACGGATCAGCTCCGTGTGTTTGGTTCTGCCGGAGTCGACAGTAATGAAGTTTTTTTGTTTTGTTTTTTCGTGGGTACTGCATATCATTTTCACACAGATAGTATCCCAGAAATTTATCCTTCAGCTTCTCATCGGGAAACATCCTCCTGCTGTCCCTCGGTGTGTGCTTATCCAAAGTAACCGATTGCCAAACAATTTGGAAATCCACATAATCCAACATTTCCAGGCCTGCTCCTGTCGCTGCTCCTCCATCAGTTGGCGTACTGTTTGTAGAAGGCAACTTTGACACGCTCGATCTGGTGACACAGCTTGATGGCAGGCCCGAGCTTCAAGTCCATACACTCCTGGACTGTGGGCAGAGTCAGCAGCAGCAGGGCCTGACCATCGATGTCCTGCACACAAGTTAAAGAGAAATATTCAGGGTTTGAAGCTTTCAGCTTAAACTCCCAGGCTGTGCTTCACCTCAAACACGCTGCTTACACGTACAGGTTTTCACACTAAAGTCAGCTGAATGAAAACAAGAAGAAAATGTGCAGAGGGCCTTTTAGTTTTAGTTTCCAACAGTCTCAGGAGTTGTTTTATTTATTTTTAGCGTATTTATATAAAGTATTTGCCAGATTCCAAGTTGAAAAGTTAAAAACAAAGCACTAATAAAATATAATAATGACAGCACTCGACATATTTAATAACACTGCCATTCTCATCTCAACACACTCACCAAAGCCTTGATTGGCTGGTTTTCTTGACAAATGTGACGAAATCACCAGACTAAACAAAATTCATTCTCTTTCTAAGTACACAATCTCATCTTACTTTAGACTTTAGATTTAGTTTTTATTTCCATTTCAGTTAACTAAAACATTTTTAAATTACTATAATAACCTTAAAACAAGTCTCTAAGTAGGAAAACAAGAAATGTTACTAATGTTTTTAAAAGGTTTAAATCTAAATTTCACACATTTTTGTATTATTGATTCTCTTTTTTCTTTATTTTCTAAAAGAATTTCTAAAAAACAATGTTTGTTTTCTTAAAAAAGCTGAAAATAATCAACCCCTCGTGGAAGATGATCGTTTGTAGCTGGGTAAATATCTGCCACGGGTTGAGAAAAGCTGGCTGCTGGTACCCACGGCACCCCACAGAAACAAACAAGGGTGTGAAAATATGATATCATACATGTTATTTATCACATTTATGTTCAGTGTAATATGTGAGGGTCTCTGCTGGCTTGTTTACACCGAGGTGTTTCTGCGTGTGTGTGTTTTATCTGCTCTGTGTGTAAAGACAGCCCCTCCCCTCCTTCTACACACACGGTCAGAGGAGGGACACGCAAGCTGAAGTCAGTCGAGTTAATCGTTCTAAAATAAACTAATACAAAACCCACATTGTTGCCACCTAAACCAATCAGCGAAGGGCAAACACTGTATCTAACCAAACACTAGAAACCATCTAGAAAAATATATAAAAGCAGTTTCAACACAGACAGCTGAAAATAGAGACTCTGTCTAAAAACGTTTATGATTTCTCTATTAATGCTACATTTTTGCTCAACAAGCAACAATTTCATTGACACGTATACTTAACAGTAATTGTGTTTTTTCTTTTTACCTGCTCCTGGAAAATGCCAGCCAGAGATGCACAGTCAGTAGAGTTAATGAACTGCACGACTTCATCTACGCTCCACTCCAGAGGGTTTCTGTCCAAAACCAGCTGACCTTCCTCCTCCTCCACCTGAACAGATGCACATAAAAGACACACTGTGAGAGGCTAGCACACACTGCTCGGGGTTCTGTTAATCACTCAACTATTTCAGTCTAAAGCTGGATTAATCATCATCATTGATTTATTCTGGCGTAGAAACTCCTGATGGAGCCGTTTTACTCTCCTCTCGACTGCGACACTATGACTTTTACATATAAATAAGCGTAACAAAAATACGATGCATTAATATCAAGAAACGGGAGTTATGCTTGTCAAAAAAGAGCAACCTGTTTTGTAGCCCGTCCGCTTTACCTGCATGTCTTGTCCTTTGGCTGGCTGGTACTTGCTGCTCTGGTTGTACGCAGACAGCGAGCGAGTCGACCTCCTGCGACCTCCGGGAGCTTCTGGGCTGAGTGCCGGGTGTCCCGCGCTGACGGCCCTGCGCAGCGCCGTAGCCCGGCGAGGACGGCTGCTGCTCACTTCCACCGACGAGGTGTCCGTGTGGTCCTCGCGAGGTTCCGAGCTGGTGCCCTCGCTGCCCGACTGCAACGCCATCTCTTCGTCCTCCTCTCCCTCATCACTGTCCTGGAGAGGGGAGAAAGACGGGAGTTAGAGAGGCGCTCGCTTGTTCACAGTTGTCCCAGAAATCATGCATATCATGCAGAAATAATTGTTTTCGATGTTTATTCACTGAGCTTAGCAATTTATTCAATTTACCAGTCAAATGAGAGTTGTGGAATGATTAAAAGCAGAATTGCAAAAAAAGCTGTGAATAAACAGTAAATACAGAAATTTTTAATTTGAGTATTTTTTGTGAGGCGTAATGAACATTAACACGAAAGCTGGACTTGAATATTCATGCCTCATAAATGTTTTCACAGCGTTTTGTTGGGAAAGTTTTTGGTAAAATGTTTTTAGAAAATCTAAAACGCACTGGTGTAACGGTAGAGGAAAGATTTGAGCTGGACTGAAGAAGAACCGAGAGAAGTCTGAAGTCTTTTTTTAGTGACAGTAGCCAAGGCTCATTTGTTCTCACAGTTTCTTGTTTCCACAGACAAAACACAGGATTTTAGTTTAACCAGAAGCTGCTAATGTAGACAGAAATATCTGAGTAAGAATTAAATATTATGACTGTAGCTGACCAAGATAATCACAGTTTTTCATGCAAAAAAAAAACCAAAAACGTGTTAATAGTGTAAATAATTGTAAAGATCTGCTAATCTGCCTTTTCTTATTTGGTTACATGTCAGTCCACAGTGATATAACACAGAGAAAAGAAGCCACTCCTCAAACATGCCAGAGCACAGAAACGATCATTAACATGAACAGTTTATCCATTCAATCACTTTGTGTTTCTCTGAAACAGTCTTCCAACCAGTCCGGCCAGTAAAACTCCACAATGTTGCTGAACCGCCTCACGCATAAACTACACTTTCAGCCTAGCAATTCCTTCCCTCCCAGCAACCGCCACCCTTGTTGAGGCCACATGAATGTGGGTATTTTTTAATGTAACGAGAAAGGTAATCAGGTAAACTTGGGGTTTGGGTTATTCATGCTTTTCTACAGATGGCCCAAAAGTATATAAAACAGGCAAGACTAGATTAACCTCAGCCAGCCACTCCAATAAAATGCTGCTATGTGAATTCTTTAATATTAGTAACCCAAAAATGTAGAATATTATGCAGGTTTTTATGTTACTTTTATGTTGTCTGTTGAGCAGCAATGCAGTGTTCCAACTTTCTGGTACAAATACTTGGAGTATTGTAGGCGAACTGGAAGATAAGATTTTGGGGTTAAGTGTCTAAAAAATTACACTTTTTACTTCACAAATGTGTGAGCAGTGAAGCTCATTCCTTTTAATTGTTCTTTTTCAGGGTTATGCTTGTTGCCTGGTAATATTTTCTGAGGTTAGATGCTATAAAAACTGTTTGGCCCACAATCGAAACCTAAATAATTCACACAGTCGGTTTCATGTAATGTTTGTTGGATATGTGGAATGTATTGACTTTATTGTCAGAATACTCCCACGTATTCTGGATTATCTGTCCATCTGGGCTTTCTCTGATGTAAAACAGACCCTGCTACACCGGCACGGGATTAAAATCTTCACTGTGGAGTGTGGAATCTGCAACATTTAAGAAATGTTCTTGTAATAAAGAGTGCCGAGGTTAAGTGATCCTAACAGAATCACAGAGAAGAAGCTACCCGCTCATTCAGTGGTGTTAAAAACATATTCCTGTGGTTTAAAAGCAAATCTGGGAGACGTATTTATGATGCAAGAAATGGAAACTTCTCCTGCTGTTAGCTGATGAACAGAGATTGTAGATTCAAAGGCACAGCCGGGCATGCTTGCCACAAAATTTTATTGTGCGAATACCACAACTACACTAATGCAGCCTTTTATTATCCAACATGCCAGGTTGTACTGCCCTCCTACCGGCAACTCATTCAGCAACACTGGCCGAGTGCTGAGGACCAAAATGTAAGAATGTGATAATTTCCTGTAATCACTGTTGGTGTTAGTATGCACATCTATTTTTATGTGTCTTGAAATGTATTTATGTTATTGGACATGTCTAATATTCTTCCAGACTAATCTACCTTTCAGCCTGACTTTAAGGTCGGTATTTATTTTATTTTTAATTTCCTGTCATCATCATCAAAACTGTTAATGTTAAATCTGTTGTTTTTGGTAATCTTCAACATTCATAATAGCCTCCTAGGACCAGGCGTCCACATATGTGGACATCACATTTTGGGTTGTCTAGACTAAAATACTAAATTGTGCTCTACAAGGGGCTGATATCCACTTACGAGGACATTATACTGACACTGTTCTATCGAAATTTTAACAAATATATTCATATGTGCATCTCATTGTTCTCAGAAACAAAAATTAGGTAAAAAAAAAAAAAAAATCTGGTAATTCTTTGTTTTTACAGTCATCGGGTCCCGATATGCCCAAATATCAAAGAGAAATTAAAAATGCATGCCATGGAAGAGTTTGGGTCTTAGGAGGTTAATTCATTTATTCTTATCTTATCAACTATTTTCCTCTTGCCTGACTGGAAGTCGAATGGTCAGATTTTGTCTTTTTATATCTGTCATAGAGTTGTCTACAGCAGATTCATACCTAGTAAATAAATATAACTTAAGACCCATAAACTTAAATCTCTCTTCTTTTAACTTCTATGTTGCTTTTTTCCTTTCTATTCTACAGCATGTGTTAATATTTTAAGCGATGACTTTTAATAATTTATTAGTTAGTGTTAGTGTGGTAATACCACCTCTCTAATCACCTGTAAATAACTCAACCTGCACCAAAGTCGTAATACAAATAAAATGAGACTAAAAGTTTTCTGAAATGTTTGGCTTTGTTTTTGTTTTTCCAACCACTGCAGCAGTGACAAGGACATCGCACCCTCATGCATTTTTATTATTCTGTTATCCCACTCTGCTTCATGTTTTCTAGCCACAGAGTGACAGTTTGTTTTTCATAAACAGAAGAGAGGCAAGTGCAGAAAATGCTTCTCCTGACCTGAAATTCATGCACACTGAAATTAACAGAGCCTTTTAAAATAATCGCAGTTTGTTCAAATCCTGACTTGCTTTCTATTGTGTGGAAGGTTCTGCGTGTGTTTTATTGTTTCATTCATCCAGACTCGCAGTGGGCGTATTCAAAGGCAGCTTAAGTGCTTATATGCACTTTTCATAAAAGTTAATTTTCCTATTTCTGTAAATGAACAGCTGAACTGGCCTCTAACACGAGTGATAATCACTGATCATTTAGTTATAAAACAAATATTGTGAGAAATACGTCTGAAATCCTTTGTGACAAATGACAAAAGACATAATGTAAAATTGTCTTTTGTTGACAGGACACAGGAATTTCTATTAATTCAGAAGAAGTGAAAGGCTGTCAGAATGCTGCTCCATTACTGCCCGGTCGACGCAAATCCAAAGGTGTCTCTCTCTCTGCTGAGGAGCTGCATACTTAGCATTGTTCTAGGCTGCGGCCTCCAGATAATCATATTTACATTTAAATGGCAACAGACATTATGTGAGGAGGCCGTATGGCACTCAAGGAATCCAGAATAGAAATCCATGCGAGTTTTCAGAAATGCTAAAGATCCTTGCCCCGAAAGAGCCAATTAAAGCCTAAAGCAGGAAGCATGATGCGTTGCTGAGGACGGTATAACTTGTAGGGCACCCAGTGCTACTCCAGCCTCCTAGTAACATGCTTATGGTGTTAATTTGAAACATTTGTGGGTCACTTTGTCCACACTGCCTGCCTGCCCAGCATGATGAAGACAATACCCCCTCAACCTTTTATGGCTGAGGGATAAAAAGTATTTTAAGATTTATTTTGGGTCAGAGTTGCCAAACTTTTGAACTGCTTTTTGTTTTTTACTTTTTTTACAACCTCATTTCCAGGCTCACTCTCGAGTTCCTCTGGTTTCTGTGTTGGACGTGGTTGTTGTTTGTTGTTGAATTATGAGGACATTGCTGGACAACGGCACCAGAAGGTCCAGCAGTGATTTCCTCATCTCACTTCTTCTTCGAGGTACAGCTGCATGAGTTTTCTTACAGATTTTGTAATAACAAAACACGAGATGAAACCCAGAGTGACGAAGGGCACGAATAGAGTCTATTTAAGTCGGACTTCTGCGACTTTGCACTTAACCCGGCAGGTACGAGTCCTTTTGATGCTGTGATTATGTTACAAGTCTCAGGTGGAATGTTTCTTTTTGTTCTTGTTTCTTTTGTTGCCACAGTGCTATGTTGTAGTACAACCAAAGCCTAGAGGCAAATCTGTAGCACCTGTAGCTCCTCTCATGGCCACTTGAGGCAGTCTAGCTAGACTAAAAAGGTTCCAGGATGAACCGACACCTCATGGTTCAGAATGCAGCAGGCTGTGTAGGATGTTAAAACTTAGAGAGAATTGAATTCATGCCCCCGCTTTCATTGAAAACTAACCTTATCCCTGTGTTAATATGCTTAAGCTAACTGCAGCCTTAGCCTGTGAGGTAGTCATATTCCTGCTTTAATCATCTCTGAAATAAGCTTTAAAAATTCACACAAATGCAGACTTAATGCCTGAAGACGATACTTCTGTGGCATCTGCATATTAAATGAACGACTATAATGTGACTGACTGCAACCTTTCTGTACCAGATGTGTGGCTATTTTTAGCTACAGTAAATAACTCTGCCCAGGAGTGGATATCTCTGCATAAGACACCTGCATGAGAAGCTCCTCCTTTAGCCCCTATTTGCTATATTTCACATGTGAGTTTGTTTATATTTATACATTATGCACTTTGTTGTGAGTGTACCTGCTGTGTACATGAGCAGGAGTGCACAGGTCACTTGTTATGAGAAAGAAAAGAAGTGAAGAAGTGAGGTGTTTTCTAACCTGCGGGGAGCCAGCAGGAGTGTAGTCAACAGCAGACGAGCGTCTTTTCTTCTGCACAAAGATAGCTTTCCTCTTCTTTCTGCGGCGCGTCGGCTTGGCCAGCTCACCCTCTGCTGTCTCCTCTCCTGCAGTGGGCTTGGATAGCTTCCTCTTCTTCCCATAGTAATAGGCTGTGGACGCACAGCAGATGTTGAAAACAATGCACCCAAAACAAAACTTAGCCCCTCATCCAGGGCAATTATACACTCTGCAGCATCACAAGCTTTGATTTGGGTCTCCTTCATAGCTGTGGCGCAGGAAGTGATGCGTATAATTACAGAGACTCACTGTATTTGGTTTTTGTTTGGACGGAGCAGTTCTCTGGGCACTTGTCAGTGACGAGGATGGGGCTGAAGAGGTTTGGGCAGCACTGCAGTTTCACACACACTTTACGGCAGAAATCTGGGATCTGGTCTGCTAGGCGGACAATCCGTATGGTGGAACGATACGTTTTCCCTTTATATCTGGGTGTGAGAGGAAGGAAAGGAAAGACAGAAGAACAGTGTCAGCCAATAATTACTTTTAATTATGAGGACAATGGCTAATTAAACTATCTGTGATCCATCAAAGCACTCGGCGGTGAATGATGATTGCTTGTACAGCAAGGATGTGAAAAACAGGCAGTTTTAGGAGAGCCCACTGTTTGGTGGATGAGGCCAATGAAGGAGAACGGAGTGAGATGAAGGGTCAATTTGGCAATATCCCACATAATGGCTAAGGTCAGGCAAAGACAGCGGAGCTGCTGGCAAGAAAAAAATAGTATGACCTGCAAACTAATGTCAGTCTGTGCTACTACCTTTTTTTTTTTTTTTTTTGGAGGTTAACAGGTTAAAATCTACTAATAATTAATTAGTGAAACAGCTGTTTAGTTTGATTATAAACCAAAACACATCAACAAAGTCACATTTCAATATGTTTCTTTCAATATGTTCTGGAATGACTAATCATTTGCGACTTTTAAGGGAAATCATTTCAAGTTAAATAGAAAATAAAATCATCATATAAAGTATTTTATCCTTAAAAATGCAATGCTGATATGTTAATTCTGACCGGACAGGACAACTTCAAGGTTTCTAAACATCCAGCAGAGTTTATCTGATCTCTTTGTTTAATCATTAATCATTAAATGAGACACATGCATGTTTATCTGGTACGATAGGGGAGGTTAGATGAGGGGGAATTCCAGAGCAGTGCGTTTGTCTGTCTCACTCATATTAATTTTCCTAGATACTTTCACAAACGCGAGGCAGTTGCAATGAAAGGAGAATCCGTTAATCGAGGAGGACAAGAAGCACACAAAACAAAACAAAAACAAAATATCACTTTTTAGAGCTCCCAAACTAACATAATGCACCAGCAGTTACGACCATTAATATTAAATCAGTCAATTCAATTTATTCAGTTACTTTTAATTATTAACTATGTTTATCTTATTAATGTTTATAGATCAGCATTAACTTTGCTCTTAGAACTTGTTGAAATGATCAAACAACTGCGAGGAAGGAACTATTCTCCACATTAACACCTTAAAATGTCAGATTTTTACTGATTATCAACCCAAAACTGAAAATAAATAAATAAAAACCATAAAAGAAATCTGCAATAGCTTAAAACCTTCAGATATTCTGCAACATTTGTAATGTAAACTTTGTTTCTTTTGTTATGTTTTTAAGCACTAATATGATCTATAAAATCATGCTAAGTAATCAAAAAAATGCCCTGTAATGATTATAACACCCCACTTGAGTTAATCCAGACAGTGACCCTGAGATGTGCTCCATCAGGACCTCAATTTTAAATAACAATCTGAGCAAAATTACAGCCAAACAGGAACAAGATCCATTAATTAATGAGAAATATGTACTCTCTGTCAACTTGTTTTTGCTCTTGCTTAATTGAACTCAATTGTGTACTGAACTTTCTCCACTTTGGAGTTAGAAATAAATTGGTTCTCTGGGTGGCAGATGCCCCAGAAAATTAAAAGTAAATCCTCTGGCGAGTTGTCAAAACACTCGTGCATGAATGTGATCACTGTGCTCTGCAGGCCACCACAGGTGACTCACTCAGACTCATGACTGCCTGATTCTTTCTCGTTTCAGACGGAAGAAATGGGGCCGTTTTCGATTAGAAAACACTGAGCACGCAGCCTGAAGCTGTGGAATAATTTGGCTCTGTGCAGTCAGCAGTGGATGAAAATGCAGACCTTACACAAACCACTGCAGCAACAAAAAACAACATAAAAAAACCAACATAAAAAATTCAAAGAGGGGCAGCAAAAATGGCCTCGCAGGAAACGAGAGGAGGGGGGAGGGACGCTGGGCCCTTTTGGGAAAGATAGCGATGATTTATTATTAAATTCAATGGGCCATGACCAAAACAGGCGTGGAGCAAATGAAATGAGAAAAGAACATGTTCATTGTCGTTCCCCTGCCATTTTTTGTTTTGTATTTTTCTTTTCCCTCACTTGGCTTTGAGGGTCTCCTCTTGGCAATCCCAGCTCTGATCCTCCAGCTCCTGCAGCTCCTTCAGGACTCGTCCAGGCTTGTAGGCGGCGTTGATCAGCATGCTCAGCAGCTGGAAGCAAAAACAGAACAACAAAAAAAGACAAATAAACTCCTGCTTCATGTGAACAACTCAAGACAAAAGTAAACAAACACAAACGAGGATGCGAGCGAAAGTGAAAGGACAGGCGCAGATCACAAAAAACTGTGGAGAAAACTGCATTCTCACACCTGCAAAAAGTGCACGAGTGTACACAGTCTCTAGAGAAATTAAAAGGCTGTTTTCCCAAACGGTGGTGGCGGTGTATAACAGTAAACACTGCTGACTGACAGCTCCTCGCATTAAAATGAAGGTGCTGCTGGGAAACGGCAGGTGGTTAACAAGACATCGCTGTCTCGCCCTCCGTCTTTTACCTCCTCCCTCTGTCAATTTCTGCTGGCCCCTCTCTCTTTGAAAGTGTGCAACCCTTTGATTAAACCTGCTCCTCTCTGTATCCCTCCCCACCTGCTTTTGACATCAGCCCACCTCTTTGAGGACCAGTGTGCATTTTCCAGGTCCGACAGCCTGCGGCAGCTCTGCGATGCGTCCCTTGTTGAGGTAGGGTCCTGAGAAACAGCGGTGGTTGACAAAAATCTTGGAGCAGCAGTATCTTCCATTAGCTGAACCTAGGAGTGAAGAAAAGAAGCAAAAAATGGATTTTCACCACTGTGGCAAATAAATATGCAACATGTAACACTGGCATTGTCCAAATAATATCTCTCTTACAAATTTTGAAACCATAAATAAAACATTGAAACAAATATTCTGGACAAAACTGAAACCAACATCGCATTTGGAAAGCCAAAGAGATACAGAAAAGAGTGCACGAGTGTACAAGGAAGCTTTCACAGTAAATAGATTACGCCTCGTTTTCTGATTTTTTCAGTAGCCATGGGTCACAACGTCTCATTTTTCCTGGTGGAGAATGGCAGGTTGAAAGAAAATGTTTCTCCAATAGGAATAAACGTTGCTCTGTATGTGTGGCCCTGGTTGCAAATCAGCTTGCGGAGTCAGCAGTAAGCTTAGGCAGACTAAAGCCACTTACATAATCGAGTGAAGCTAATTATATAGCACATTTAAGCACAACAGATGTTGACCAAAGTGCTGCACAGCAATTAATACAACAATTAGGAAAAAAAACAAAAAAAACAAAACAGAATTATGGGACAGCAAGGGAGCACAATGAAAATTAAAATATAGCTGTAAAATAATTTAAGCTAACCTACAATGTTCACAGAAAGACGTAAAAGGCTCAAGAGAAAAGGTAATTTTTTTTTTTTGGTGACATATGAAAGACTGGTAAGTGAGGCTCTACTACCAGCTGGCAGAGAGCTTAGTTAAAGCATTCTGCTTGGGGTATTAAACTATAACATGTCAGATACTTGGTAAGTGTGTGTGTGTGTGTGTGTGTGTGTGTGTGTGTGTGTGTGTGTGTGTGTGTAGGGAGGGTGGGGGGACAAGCCCATACAAGCAGCTGCAAGTGTACAAAAGGATTTTAGGATTAATCCTAAACTCTTCAGTAACTAGTGCAATGACGCAAAGACTGAGGAAATATGTTCATTTCTCTGTTTGCCAGCTGGAATCATGGTAATAAGTTGGTATGAAGTAGTACTACCTCACCTATCCCGGGATCATGGGGCAAACTCGACAGACCAAACACAGTGGCTCATATTTGATAGACCTGTGTCTTCCTTGTCCAGAGTTTACAAACTTCCTTTCAAAACTATCGTTTTGTTTCCATAAGCTACAAAACCTGATCCGATGTCCGACTGCATAATTGGTGTTTCACTTCCATGTGAGGGTGTTAGTCAGTATTAACGGCTTCAGTTTTCTCTTTAAATGCAATTTTAGAAGCCAACATTGATGTCATGGTTTTTCCTGGATCTATATGTGATCAGGCCCTTAAGCATGACTTGTCCACAGGTTTGCCATTTCTGCATGTTCTTGTTATTTCTGACTATATAAAAGACAGAAAACCTCACTTTAAACAAACTAGTTAAAATATTTTTAATGACAGTCTTTGTGATTCTTCGATTTTTTTCGTGAAGGAAGTACCCGGTATGTATGTTCGTATTATGTAAGTATAATAACATTTGAATTTTTTCACTATTAGAGTTGCATTATTTAACAACATTTAAACTGTAAATGTTGAACCTCTCTCGGGACACTTTCTTGTGGTTTGATTGAGTGGTTGCAGTATAAGGAAATGACCCAATAACTTTACTGGTTTTGTTTCTCAATACTTTTTGTCCACTCTAAACCAGAAAAAAGACAGTGGAAAGAAAACAGAAAGCTCCTCTGCGAATGAAATTAAATGTATTCATGTAGGATTCCAGGTTGTGGTGATCTTTACTTTCTACTTTGCAGCGCATAGGTGAGAGCAGAGTCAAATTGGTCCATGAGTGCATCCACACACACACACAAACCCTCCAAGAGACAAACTAAGGGGTCGAATGAGCGATGCTGCTCTCTGGCCTTACTGGAGAACCTGAAAACTGTGTGCACCTGGAGGTGCACTGCCAGGGGCGAATAGTAATGAGATAGGGCGATGAATATGCATGAGCGGGTGGGCGGTTTTTAACCAGGGACAAGGTTCTCCTGGAAACAATGCCCAGCCCCGGCCCCACGCACCCACCTTTTGCTATTTTTGTGCTTGAACATACATGTTGCTTACAGACGTGTCTGCTCCCAAAAAAAACACAGACCACACAATAAGGATGTGAGGGAAGGATGTGGTGTTTTGGTGAAATCTATTCTCAGATTTACTGATATGTCTGTTTATTTGGTTTATTATTTTTGGTTTATTTTTATTCATAAAAAAAAAAAAAAGAAGCTACTTTCCTTGACTATTTTCTAAATTTTGGCTCTAATCCCGCTGGCCTTGGTGATATTTCACATTTACTGAAATTTGGAAATGATGCAGCTTCATGGTGAATTCCCTTAGGGCTAAATGGCGTTGAGGAAACCCCCAGTTCAGTTCAGTTATTTCAGACAATGAGGCGAGTGAAAACGAAAAATAACACTCCCACATTTATTTGTCAATTGCATGGTAGATCTGAATTCACAAAAATTACCTGCTTCAAGTTTTTCAGAGATGTTGAACATGTGGCTGAAAATGTCCTATACTTTAGTTTTCATCCCCAAATAAACGGTTTATCCTGAGTTTGTTATTTGTTATGTTTAGATATGTAAAGCTGATATATACCTTAACAGCATGGGGTTCAGACTGCTCTAAACATCAGTGATGTCATATAAGGAGGATATCCCTAATATGGTCATCTCAGGTGAAGTTTATGAGGGGCAGCCAATCAGGAAAAAATGTCTTTAAAGGAGAGAAAACAGCTTGTTTGCAACAGTAGATGATCTAAGGTATAAATAAATAAGAAGATTTATATGATTACTTAAAATCGCGACTACTCCTATTAAAGAACATGAAACTAAAATGTGCAGATGCCCTTTAAGTTAAACTAGAATCACAGGACAATTTGTGTAAGAGAAAAGGTCATTTTTAGGCATTTGCTTCATAAGGACATTAAAGTTTATGCAGTTAGAAAAGAATGCTGCAGTTCTGTCTCTAAGATTTTGTTTGTGGGTGTAGCCTTCATGCTCCAGCTGATAAAAAGCCAAACATGCACATAGTACTCCCAGGGCAGCTACAATAACAGCGGGTAGAAGAGAAAGGCTCCGGCTCTCTAATGCATTAGAGATAAATAGGGATTTCCTGTGTAACAGCATTCTTTACATGTGCATACGTAGAATATGGTTTAATGAGAGAGAGGGAGGGAAAAAAGATGTTTACTGAGGAGGAAATGAAACTTAGTGAGTGTAAAATACAGGCACAAGTTGCATCTTGTGCTGCTTTTTGCATTCTCAAGAGGAGTTAAACATTTCTTTAACATTACTGATTCAGTTAAAACCACAACAGAAGACGCTAAAAATGCATCGCTCTTTGTAGGATTACTGTAATTAATTTATCAAACAGGCAAACTGATTTACTTAACATTTAAAACCGAATTAGTGTGAGAAGGAAGATCTTTTTATAAAAATTATTTTTCCCCCTTTCGACTTCGGGGAAAACGGAAGAAGAACAATTAAAGGAAATCTATGTAGCTCCAACCAACGATAACAACTAGGAGTAGTTGGTAACGTAAAAATGTGGCTCTGATACAATTACAAATGGGAACAGGGCTGGAATCATAGTGATGCCAATGCTTTTTAATCATTACCAGCTGCTAATGGACAGTCATGTAGCTGAGAAGACGTGTGATGATTTATGAAGTACATGCATAATTTAGTGGCTACTTCAGGATGTATTTCTGTCATTGCTGACTGACATCTCAGGCAGTTTACTGTTCCCAGTAACTCATTAACACCATGCATGTTAAAACACAGAGTTTAACTAGAGCCAATAACAACATCTGGGTAAAATCCCTGCTTGTGTCCTCGGGGTTTCTAGTTCTCCGGCAAACTGAGCTAGATTGGCTAGACTGAGTTGGATTGAATTTTCTACCCTGTTAATTGTGTAGACACGTTGTAAATTACATTGAAGCTCTACTAAAAATAAAAAAAACCTTTAAATTATTTCAAAATAAATAATTTATTTTTGTTTTATTCCTATGAAACAAATTCAGCATCGCCAAGTACAGCAGTAATAACATGCTTTAAGCTTCGCCACACCAACTCTGAGTATGAAACAGTTTTTGTCGTACAACTGAGGAAAGAAAAAACACCTTAAAGAAGCAAAATCTCAAGTCTCAAGGTGCTTTATATCATAAGACCTACAGTATGAGACTACCAGACTATCCCCTGTGAGCATCATTTGGTGACAGCTATAACTACTAGTAGCTCCAGGAACCACAATCAAGCCTGCAGTGCTCTGTTTGGTACTACGAGCTGTTTTAGATACGAGGGATCCTCATCACTCAGGACTTTTTATGCGATCGAGATTTTAAATTCAACTCTTATTTAACAGGGAGCCGATGAAGAGAAGCTAACATGGAAGAACCACGAGCCCTCTTTGTAGTTCCTGTCAGTACTCTCGCTGCGGTGTTTCGGTACTTCTGAAGGCTTTTCAGGGAGCGTTTAGCCGATAGTTAATTACAATATTCCTGCCTGAAAGTAACAAATGCGAGAAACTGTTTTTCAGCATGACTGTGAGACAGGATGTTTCTACATTAAGCAACACTGAAAGAAAGCAGTCAAACCTATTTGTTTAATGTGTGCACTGAAGGACATATCCTGGTTAAAAAAAAAAAAAAAGACTCCTCACTGTGTTGGTGCACATCTAGGTAATGCCATCCAGACTAGGTATCTGGTTAAACACTGTGTTTCTGAGGCTTTTAGAGACAAATACAAATATAACCTCAGTTTTGTCTTGTGAGTTTCTCCTTCCTCTTCTTCACTCTAAGTGTGATAATTCATTGTAATGCGTTTCACTGGAAAGCAGCCATGAAGGGACTCTTGCAAGTCAAACTAGAGGGAAAATCCCTTACAGGGCCAACAGGTTTTAATATAACATTGCTATTTGGAGCCACTGATAGCTTTGCCACAAGGGGTGTATACAGAAGATAGAACTGCTTAAAAGAAACAGTCTATATTTAATTTTATGGCATGAAATATAGAGACAATGGAGAAAATGTATTAATTAAGCCTCCATTACTAACATCTCTGACTGAAACTGTGACAGGACACACATCCTCGATCACATTGTTTTCAAACTCAGCAACTTGTAAATAAAATTTACTAAAGTGTTAAAATGGAACTGAGCGCAACAGAGGAAAGCCAATCAGAGTGCAGTAAGTATATCAGTGTGTAAATCCAGACTGACTTAAGAGAGGAGAAAGAGCGGGGTTTTCCTTTAATCCTCATCACAGCGGCTCATTAGCATTAATCACCACAGCTAAATCATGTGTAACTTGGCTTTTGATTACCTGGATCCAAGGCGGCAGGCTGGCAGTGGTTGACAGGACTCATCTCGACAGGCTGGGACGGAGCCAACCTGTGGGAAAATGCAATCAATCCAGTCAGGCTAATCAATAAATTATCCAAGGGATCTAATCAAACGGGAAACAGAAGTCAATTCACCCAATCAATCGGCACAACAGCGAACGCTTTCAGCTTCAGAATTAGAAAAAGGAGTGTTGATAAAGAGGGGTGTATGTAGGTATACTGATGAAAGCATTCTCCTAAAGGTATGAAATGGGATTAGTGGTTAGATGAGAGAGCTGACAAAGTGCTGCTGAAGACCTCATATTTCTCCTGCTCTCTGATCGCCGCCCTCTCTCTTGCTCCCGCCAGCAAACGGTATAACATGCCATTTGTCAACAAAATCAATCAGCGCCCCAGGAAAGCAATTTCTGCCCTAAAAAAAGCCCCAGTTTCAATTAAAGGGTTTGAGTGACACAGAGAAAGAAAAACCCTTCGGGGTTTCTCTGAAGAAACTTGTACTGATTTTTTTTTTAATCTTCTTTGGCTTTCAGGTAAAGGACAGAAACCAAAACCCCACAAACGATACCAGTTTACTGTCCACACTGAAATTAAACCGATAACAGCGGTCTTCAGGTTACAGATACATGCAGCCAGTGTTTCACTTTCAACTGAAATTGAACTGCTTTCCAACACTCGAAAAACATGTTTAGGAGCAGGTTTAATGAGTGAGGAATAGGCAAACAAGGAGAAAATGGAGGGCGCCACATCAGTTTGATAAATGAGGGAAGGAACAGCTTCATAGTTACCTTTTGGAGCACTTTGAAATACAGCAAAAAGTCTTTTTTAAAATATAGGTTGTGCATAATTCCTACAATATATTTGCTGTAACTATGAGTTACTCTCACTGAATTTCTCACCATCACTACAACACAACATAATAAACTATATTTAATTACATAATAAGTTATTAATATTATTATTAATAATAATAATATTACAAAAGAGAGTTTTTTCAAAATTAAGGCAAAAGTAAAAAGGGGAGGGGAGGGATGGAGGACTCCCAGCTATCTGAATATTAGCATAAAATACCCCACAATAACACTAGCACGCTTCTTTAAAACACAGACTGTATATGAAAGATGGACATGGCCATTGGTATCTTAGCGGCTGATTGGTCTAGTTGTCCCACCTTTTAAACCAGATATAAAAAAAAAAAATCACACCCTGCATCATCACACTTCTGCAGCCTAACCTGGACTATAACATGAAAATTTAACTCCATGTGGCATTTCTATTTGAAACTAGAGAGAGAGATCAATTGAGAAATAGGGTCATTTTCTTGGAAATTTCCATGCAAACAGATGAGTCACCCATTAGGCGGAATGTAAAACGCGGATGCTGTGCCTGTCTTTGAGACAAAGTCTGAAGTCAGTTTTACTTTCAGTTTGTGTATCGTTGTGCTTCTTACTGTTTCTCTGGCTGGACCACTGCTATCTTCTTCTGCTTCTGGCCTGCAGAAAGAATCGAAGAGACTTTGCGTTAAGCTGTCACTGCCTGGCAAATTTACATTTGTGTATATTTGCATGTGTACGTACAGACAGGTTTGATCGGAGGGGTCAGAGGGTAAGCGTTGGCCTCGCACCAGCCGACAGGGAAGATGTCCATGGACTCGACATCCACGATGCACTCTGACAGAGGCTTCGGCACACCTGGAGATGGGCAGACAGCGGAAGGAAAGCAGGGGTGAGGGAACTGTCACACATATACAGACTGCTTTTTTTACATTATTTCTACCCCGTTTTCACTCTGGGGCACAGCAGGAGTCTCTGACACTTAATCCTCACTGCACGCACACACTCAAACACAAACGTTTGTACCTTCCAGTCGGAGCCACAGCAGGCGTCCTCTGACCTGTGTGACCTGAGCCACACACACCTCAGCCGGTCGGTGAGGGTTCACTGCCTCCAGCCACATGTCCTTGGCAAAGTCTCTGTTCTGCCATGTCTGAACGCACACACAAGGGTAGAAGAGAAAGGGTTTATTTTACATTCAGAGCAGGGATCTAACCTGAAGTAACCTGAAGCCAGGTTCAGATTACCGGACCTTCAAACTGATTTAACCCTTATTTTCCCCTTGAAGGACTTCAAACAATGTGCTGTAGCAGGGATTTTGTAGGCTCATTGCATGTAACACAGTGTCAGATGGGTCTAATAAGTTCCTGTTTACAATATGTGTCTCATTGTACAGTGTCAACTGTTATGTTGTTGTTGTAAACATGAAAAAGAATAAAACACTGATAAAACTTTGAGTGTTTCTGCTGTTTTCACAGTGCACTAACGTAAAGAAATATTTAAAAACAGGTTTTAAAAGTAATATAAATAGGAAAGAATTGCAAATACAGAATGTTTTGCATGCATTATCCAAATGCAAATATAATGTTGCCCATGTTGCTGGTATCGTTTCTGGTTTTTAAACCTCACCAGTACAGATTAAACTGGCAGATGCTGTTCTGCATCATTTTATGCATTTTCTGCCTGGTGCTCATTGAGCTTCTTTTGTTCCCGAACTTTGTCGTGTGATTGGGACGGTGGGACATAGTGGGGGGTAAAGACAATTACAGCAGTGAAAGTGCAGGCATTGGCTTTGCACTTCTGATAGAACCTTGCAAGAATTGTTAAAAACCACCATGCTCGGAGGGACAGAGGGATTTAAAGCACATGACACTTGGAAAAAAAAACATAAAGCAGCTCCAGCTGAGTATTTTGTCTCTGCTGCTACTATGTTGCCTGCTCCTGAACAAAATAACAGCGCAGTTAAGTTTTTCTCCAGTTGCTACCCTGCGGTGTTGTGTTGTTTCGGTCTCCAATTTGGTTATAAATTGTTTGCAGGAACTCTACTGAAAAGCAGCTTTCTCTGTACTAAGCACACTCCCATCAAAACACAGTCTGAAACATCAGGAGTGTCCCAGTTTACGTCTCATGACCCCCTGCTTACATCAGGAAAGCAGGCGTCAGGAGCTGCTTCAGTCCCGCTCTGCTTCAGGTAGTCAGCCCAGTCAAAGTCCTGGCCCTCGTAGGCCCGAGGCCTCTCCAGACCCACGCCATTCTTCATACACCACTGGACGGGCAGGATCCCAGGTGAGTTGGCATGACACACCACAAAGTGTGGCTTGGCTTCAGAAGAGAGGTCATCCAGCATCACCTGGAAGTAGAACTCATTGTAGACCTGAAGAGGAAACAGAGGGACAGCATTTAATCTCCTCCTAATGCAACATTGCTACACATTTCAACGCACATGTAAATCAGGATTACAGAAAACACATTTACTCTCCATCTTTTAAACGCTTGGACACAGCAGATAAAAGAAAAAAGATATGAAGTATGAAGGTATCCATGGTAATGTAAAATCATTCTTGTGCCACAGCTGTCTGCCGATGTATTAAGCTGCTGGATCTACCCTCTGAAATAATAAAGGCCATCTAATTATCAAATTTAAAATCATAACATTGAGCACAGAGTGTCCGATCTAAGCTGCTTTGTCCTTTTTCCCTGCAAGTTGCTTTTCAACCCGACCTCCGTCCCAGCTCATCCTTTTTTGTTTTTTAAAAAAGATGAAGTAATTAAAAAAATGCAAACCTATTATTACCCCAAGATGGCTACATTTTTTTGGGTTTAGTAAATTAGGATGAAATGTCTTCATCATGGAACAGAATATTTACTATTGACAAAGTATTATATATTGAGAATAATGTGGAACATGATTGGTAGTTTTCTTGCTCAAAAATCAATTAATATTTTTAATAATTGTGTAAAAATAAAGAAAAAAACAAATTCGTGTCTAAGAAACATTCCAGTTGATTCCAGTCGTGCAGAGGAATGCCTCGTCCATGGAAAAACATTTTAAAAATCCAATGCTCACTAATAACAGCAGCTGACGAATGCTGAGTATGGTGTTGTTTTTTTACTGTAGATTGTTCTCAGAGCCTCTCGGTGGGACTCACCTTTGTGACAGAAACAGGGCAGATCTGCAGCTGCTCCCATGGAGAAACCATCTCCAGCTTCATACCCATCTTGAAGGAGTGCTTGGGCAGGTCTACATGGTCCTGACACAGTAAAGTCAAGATTTTTAGACAAATGTGCTCCACTTTTGAACACACACACACACACACACGCGCACACACGTCCATGTAGGTCATTCAGACCCAGCTGGGTGGCCCTATAATGAATGAAGCGCTCCGCGAGGCTTAATTCATGCTGCTGGCAATCATTAGGATGAATTAAATATCATTTTTTGCCACACACATTGTTATTCTCATGACCATGACACCTTTTTACATTCAATTTGGTGTTGATAAGGTTGCGTTTCCTGTATTTCTTTGGGATTTTTTTTTACCTTGTCTATTCCAACTGACTCAAAGTGTAAAAAGTACATCCTGTATCACACGGTACTTTCTTGGTTTCACAAGAAAACACACTCAGGCCGTCTCTGAAGGGTGTGTTTTCTGTTGTATGTGATGACACACAATAAACTGTATTATGTAAGAAGGTTTTCACCTGCCGTGACTTTTTGCCATCACTGCTCTTATTCCCTGAAAGTGAGCAGGATTCTATCCATTCCAGCCTTTCCGGTTGGTAGGGCTGTGTCATGTGGGCTGTTTCTGTCATTTAAATCTCTTTATTTCTAAGATTTTTTGTTCACACTTTTACTCATCTGTTGCATCCATATTGGATTAATTTCAGTTTCTGCACGCTCTTACTTGTGTAGAGCTCTATGAAAACCCATTATAGCTTCAGTCATCTGTGTCTATGCGGCAGGTGCTCAAGCACAGCAGTAGGAGGACGTCATCAAACACAAAATCATTCCAACTATACTCATAAAACAAAGGAATGCAGGATAAACAGTTATGCGTTAATGCAAACAATCTTCCCTGTTAATAAATTACACTTTCATTTGTGCATCGACTCGTATGAATAGCACAGTTTAACACTAAAGATCTCGACCTTGAACAAGTTAAATACGTTTATCATAATTTGTTCTGGCTCTTCATCTTGAAGGTAAATCATTCCTTAAATACTTTTTTGAGAATGGAGATGGAAAATATTCTAATGATGTGGTGGAAAGAAGAGAGTTCAGCTGCTGCAGTTCCAATTAATCCACCCGTCCTTCTACTAAATGCTTTGTTCGGTGCACAGAAGGTCACCTGAACATGGAAATGTTAAAGTTCCACAGATTTTTAATAACAGTTGAATAAATGGATGAATGAATACACAATTATTGAGATTTAATTGGCTTTCAAGGGCATTTCATTTTTCCTGTAATTGGTACCAAGTAAGAAAACTTCCTGGAGATGCAAAATGAAGAGTTTTTATTCTTTCTTTATATCATAAATTAGCCATAGCTCACCTCGACCTGATCTCCCTGCAGGTCGCGGAGACTCACCTTGAACACCTCCAGAGGTAATGGATTCTTCTGTCCATCGAGCCGAGCGTCCTCTAGAGCCTGCTGCCAGTCGGAGGTGCTCTTCATAGACCTGAGCTCTGCGCGACAGAAATGAGATTCTTCTTTTCGCAATTCAATATTTAAGCACTTAAATTTAAAAAACAGGGAAAACTCACACAGATCATAATTAATGTTAATGACTTTGTCTTTATGTTTCCATTTACAGGACAATAACAACAAAAAAAGGATGAACTACTTGGTGATTTAAATATTTTTTGGGGGACAAATACAGTGTAGACTGACAGGAAAGCAGAGGGGGAGACGCGGTAAAGAGCCACAGGTCAGATTCGAAGCAGAGAAGCCGCTCTCAACCACATGGCATGTGGTCGCCTGCTCATCCAACTGAGCTAAACTGGCATGCTGATAATTTGAATATTAAACCTATAAGGATAGACTTGTCTCCTAATTTCTGAGCAGGTGGTTAAACACTTATACCCAGCATACTGCCGTGTCAGCACAAACCTTTTTTTATAGCTTTAGGAAACTTCAGATTTCTCTAATGTTGAGTCGTTTAAGTGTTCAAGCTACAACTCTATAATGTAATCGTTTCAGCCTCTCAGATGTGATTAACTTGTGGTTTTCTCAGACAGCAAACTGAATTTACATTTGGTCAGACAATCTAAAGATGCCACTTTGGTCCCATTTTCTAAAGACATTTTAAGAAGCAAAGTATTAATCAAGACACTAACAAGGACACACAGATAGATAATATAATAATTTGTGATGAGAAGAAATGCTCCCCCCCCCAAAAAAACAAGAAGCTTAATTATTTATTACCTAGAAGTTATAATTTATTTGTAGATAAAAATGTAAAATATAAAAAAAAAAAGTGCAAACTGATTAGATTCTCACCTGTTGGTGGTTCTAAGGTCAGGCAGTTTTCTTGGGCCCAGCCGAGGGGGCGGAGCCTGACGTCCAGGTAGAACAGCCATGTGTCGTGATCGTGGTACTCTTCAGAGAGGCCAGCATACCGCAGGCGGAGCCTCCCCCCAACGTTCTGGATGACTCGTACAGGCCAGTAAAGGTAAGGGTCTAAAAGGTCCTGAAGCTCCAACACCGATCCGTCGACAATCAGATCAACCGTGTTCTTACCTCGTAGAGGCTAAGGGGGCGGACAGGAAAGAGTTTTATTTACTAAATAAAATGAAAATAAAACACACTGGTCACGGAGATACTCTAAATACTGGCTTAATGATCCAATTAAACCTCAGTGGAAAGAGTTCGTGTGTGCTATCCTTAGATTAAGATGAGAAAAAAGGACAGAGGAATCTAAACGGGATGCTGAGATTGAAAACGAAACAGTTTTAGGTTTAGATGATCACACCGGCATCCAAACCTGCTAATTATCCTGCTCTCACAGATGTCAAGAAGTACAACAAGAACTTGTTTTTGAGTATTAATTAGGATACAAATCTCAGGACTTGCCAAAACACTTTAAATTACCTGGTTTGACAAAGTGTTAGAGAGAGTGCCAGGTTGTTTTTGTTTTTAAGTATTTCTATTGAACTGAATTGGTTTTATGTTGTTGGGAGGTGCATTCAATTTGCTTTCTTCAGCTCAAGACAATAATTTGAGATTCTAAGAAATTCATTTAGATTTCACATTAAAATTGATTATTATGTCAGATTGTGTTTGGAAAACATGATTTAAACTTGATGGAGCTAAAGAAATAAGCACACCACCAATCAGCCAAGTGAGTAGATGACTTTGGATGATTTCAACAAAATATCCGTGTGCATGTGCACAAAAAGAAAGAAAACTCTTATATGTAGAAGGAGCATTCATTTTCTTTCCTCTGCAGTAATGCATACCATCACACCATAAATACCTGCAAATTTTTATTGAACACCTTGAATTATTAATGACTTCTCCCCAATGTTTTACACAAAGCTATCCAGCAGCCCTGACTGGACCCTCTGGAGTTTGGCTCACAGGATCTGGACTCATGTTTGCCTCTGCTTTATTTTAGCCTTGCAGATACAGAATGCAAGCATGCTCCACACTCTCACAGCAAATTTATTTTAATTTTAAACTTCATATTTTTATTCTTGGACTCCACCAAAGTTGTTTTTTATGATTCAGAGAGCAAATAAATAATTAAATTATCCTTTTTTTTAACTATTTCTGTGTGCAACAAGCAATTTTAGCCCCAGTTAACTCTCTTTAAGCCAGTTCATTTTTCTCAGTTTGACTTTTAAACTAAAGATTTGTACAAAAAGGGCCTGAAGGGACCATATTAGGGATCATTACAAAAGGATTTTTTCTTAAATTTGAGAAAAGATTTAAAATTGTAGAAAATATCATACACACACACTTCTTTTGTGAGTCATTGTCTATGTAAACACACACTCACCCCTTCCAGCAGGTTGGCCGGTGCCGTTCTGGCACCCGTGAGGTCCTGAATAAGGAACTCTGTCCAGTCGCTGTATTTCTCCTTAATTGCTGAAAAGAAACAAACAAAAAGCCGATACTGAAAAAACATGCACACAACCATGGAGTGGAAAGTAAGCACAAGGGGCGTTCTTGTATAGTGTTTAATTATTAAATGTGTGCAGAGCACCGTTAGATGTAGCCACCAGAGAACAGCATGCAGAGGAAGTGCATGCATACACTTGCAAATGCAAATGTTTCTGCTAATTCAGGTGTTTCAAGGCATAAAGCAGATGTGCAATATGTCACTAGGATGTTTGTGTATTTGACTGATTTCAATAGTTATGCAAAACAAGTGACAAAAATATGTTTTTCTGCCTGGAAATGTCTCAAAAACCTCAACAGCCTGTTTTTTTAGGCTGGCATGCGCAAAAGAAAAATAAAGAAGACACCATATTGCAATTGCATTTACAAAAATGAGCACACAAAAATTAAAGACGGTGAGTAATGGCACACTCAGTGGTGTCATTTGTGTAATAATCTGCAAAGCAACAGCTGCAAATCTGAGTAGAATAAAGGTAAATCTTTCAGTTCTGGCTCTTCGTGGTGCTATGTGAGTGTTTCTCAACACCGAAGTGGGAGGAAAAAAACCCCCCAAAAACTCAAACTGGTTTTGTCCAAGATTTTACATACGACAGTTCACCAGGATGCTTGTAGCTTCTTCTTTGAGCAGCAAAATTATGCAAAAATTCAAAATGACTGTAAAGACTGAGGTCACATTTCCACAAGTT
This sequence comes from Hemichromis elongatus, assembly GCA_015108515.1. Taxonomy (NCBI): domain Eukaryota; kingdom Metazoa; phylum Chordata; class Actinopteri; order Cichliformes; family Cichlidae; genus Hemichromis; species Hemichromis elongatus. Next base: position 34,988 of record VUQR01036582.1, read on the forward strand.
TGTTTCAGGTTTAATACCACAAATAAAAGTGGGACAAATCACACCTCTAAATTTAAGATATTAAATATTATATATTAATTGAAAAAACAAAACAAAAACAACCCCAATCTGGAGCACAAATAGAAAAAGAAAGCACTAAAAACCTAAAATAATACAAAAAAAAAAAATTTAAGCTGGAATACTCGATACCCTAAAGAACATCAGTAGTCTTAATTTGCATTTTAAGTTCTACTTTTCATGAGTCAAACTGAAATTAGACTTGAACAATCACAATCAGATAGGGGAACTACATGATGTTACTTAACTCAAAGTGGTGATAAATTCAGCTGTCATTAGTCCGCGTTATGCACATGACTAGCATGGAACTGTTTTGAACTGTCTAGACTGCAAAATGTGGATGGTTTCCATTTAATCCTGGAAAAAAAACTAAAGCAATCCAACACAAAACCTTGCAACAAATTCTATCGGGTTATTGAAACTGATTTGGAAAGGTTTCGATTCCACTTTCACACGATTATTTGTTTAAAATTGTGACATAAACTCCAAGTCAATATCACAACCTTTAGCTAGGCTGTGTGCACCTAAAAATGTCAATCATAAACACTCCTGAAAAGACTATTATGGGTATGGCAAATCAAATCAAATGTACCTACAGAGCACATTTAAATCGTTCCCTGGATTTTTTTGACTAAGCTGACTAAAAAAAAAACAAAAAAAAAAAAAAAAAAAAAAAAAAAAAAAAAAAAAAAAAAAAAAAAAAAAAAAAAAAAAAAAATAAATAAAAAAAAAA
>VUQR01036582.1:35797-50797 GCA_015108515.1 Hemichromis elongatus
GTGATAAATAGTCAATAAATAGATCAAAATGGTTAAAAACTTATTTAAAAAAACAAAAAAAAAAAAAAAAAAAAAAAAAAAAAAAAAAAACATGCAAGATTGATTATATAATTAAAAACATTTAATTAAAACAATAAAATTCTCAAATGCAAACAAAAACATGTAAATAAAATAAATGTTTTAAGGTTGTTTATGAATGTGTAGCTGGAATGAAAGCACTGTACCTTCCCCAATGACCTCAATTGAGGTGCAGTACACTGTTGTTTTCTAAGAAAACTAGTGTCACAGTAACAGAAAAGTACTTCTGTTTTCTATGTATTCAGAGGACGACCGCTGCCTAGCTTTACAGACTTATAAAAAGGCCTCATAACCTTTTTTCCCCTGTTTTGCTTGCGCCCATTACGACCTTTGAAGCAGCATTTTGATCAAACAACAGGAAATGTACAAGCAAATGCACAAATCTAAGTATAGACAGTCGCAGCCGTCTAGTCTAGAAGATTTTAATGCAGTAATACCAGCGTCTATACCCTCAGGAAAGAGGATGTACCGGGAAAAAAGAAACAACCTTTTAACACCGAAATGATTTGTTTATCAAATGTCAGTTGAAATGACACCGAGCAGCATGTGTATGACTGTTGATTACTGACTGACCTAAGCTGATAGTTATATTTAAGGTTGTTTGTAGTATTTAGTTCTCTGTAGTTGAGTAATTAAAGGGTTAATTTGCATTTCCTTTCTATCCATCTCCGTACTTTCTACTAGAATCATTATCTGTAACCATCCTCTTAAAAGATGACTCCCGTATCTGTGAACAGCAATTCTTTTTTACCGTTTCCTAAAGAGAAAAAACGTTTTCTTTCAAGCATGCTGAGGACCTAAATTGCAACCGAAATATTAAATTAACCGTTTGGCTAATTGGAAGGAAATGATGAGCCTGAAACATTAATAAATGCTATAAATATGAATAGAAAATACTCAAAGCACCAATTCTGAGCTCACAAATGAGGCCAATTTCAAATCTGGATGCCAGTTTTGTCTAATCGTATCCACCTTCAACCAAAGACTGACTCATGTCAGACCTAAGATGAGACAATAAAGGCAGTTTTCCTTCTATAAAACGTCCAAAAACACGTATATAATTTTTTTTTTTTGCAAGTTTTTATTAATGCGAAGTAGGATGTGTCTGATTAGATACTATAATGTAAAAAAAAATGCCAACGTGAACTGTTTGTCTTGATTTAAGTAATCCTCTCTAGAGTGTTCATGGTGACATCCATTTGTTTAAAGACCACTTTTTTTCTCAAAGCGATTTTGTTCTCAGTATCAAACTTTCCACTTTTATTTCCATCTAAATACTTGAGGGTTTTTAGTCTGATGAGTTTGTTATTTATAGAAGATTTTCTTCCCAAAATTAGAATTGGATTTAAAATACTATACAAATTCCTCTGTAAAATCCTTTGACTCTAATCTCAACAAAACAAAACAATTTTAAACTGGGCTTTTTCCAATGTTCTGATGTTTGCTCTTGAAAAACAGGCAAATTAATATATATTTAAATAGATTTTCTTTTATTATACATGCAAAATGGCTTATTTGCATATTTTAAAAAAAACTAGATGCATACTATGTTTATTCAAGTTATTAAAAAAGCATATGTTGATATTTTTACACTGTTAGCTTAAAAAGTGCCTCTTTAACGTCGACCTGAAAGTAAGTGCGCCTGCTTTAAAACCATGGTTAACACATTATAGGTGGATCCCCACAATGTTTCCGCAATAAAAATAGATCTGTGCCTGCACAGCATGTCTTCTACCAGCACACACAAATGCATACACTGATAGATGAATACAGCACAATGACCAGAGCTTCAAAATCATGCTAACAAGCCAAGTTAAAACAAATTTGCATGGGAACGTGTGGTTTTTGTATGTTTCCTGTTTCCCATAGTGCAACAGGGTTATATAATGCCTGCTTTGCTTTTCATTTGCTTTTTAGTCTTGATAAAAAAAAAAAAAAGTTAAATTAAAAGAAAAACAACTTCCTTTTCCCAAAACACAGAGCTTCCATTCAGATGAATTTCATGGATATATTTTAAATGATTTTCCTGTTAGTCACTTACAGAAAGAAAAGAAAAAATGCAGACACTTGTTGGAGTTACTGAAACATACCAAATGAGTCATAGTTGCAGAATGACTGCAATGTGCTGTGAGAACTGATAATCCTTGCAGCACTGATTAGCATCAAGTTGAAGTGAAAGAGAGAGAGAAAAAAATAGTCCATACACTGAAACATGCCACTGCTCATGAAGGAAAATAGGTTGTGGAGCTTCTGTGGCAGTTCAGTGAAAGAAGAGTTGCTGAATCATTTGTGTTTCTGTTACATCCAGAGTTTGTATCACCTCTGTCCTGTTAACCTAAATCAGCCTCAGCAGGACAGTTTTAGATGCAGTAGTTAAAGTTTGTTGGGTTTTTTTTTTGCCAGTACAAAGAAAAACTTCGAGTCATGGTAAAAATAAATTTCACTCTCTGTCAGGCCAAAGGTTTTACTTATGAGGACATAAAAAAAATCTAGGTCTTAAAATTAGGTAAATAAAAGCCACGACCTGTAAGAATGAAACAAAACATGACATATTACAATGCTGTTCTTTATTTCTTAAAAACAAAGGAAAATGCAGAAGCAATGTGTGAAACCCCCCTGAACATGATTCAGCAGTTTGTAGAGAGACTTTTAGCAGCAATTACTTGAAGTAACTGCTTTCTGTATGACTGAGTCTCTCGCATCTTTGTGGAGGACTTCTGGCTCTCTCTTCTTTAAAACACTGTTTCGGGTTTGCAGGTATTCGTTTGTGCGCAGCGCTCTTATGGTCCCACCACAACATTTCAATCAGGCTGAGGTCTGGACTTTGATTTGGTCATTTCAGCACCCCTCTTTTCATTTTCAGTCATTCTGTTCTAAACTCACTGCTGTGCTGGCGATCAATAGATCAGTGAACAAGAAGAGCAAACACAAAATTACCATCAGATTCATGAACCGAACATACTGCTTTATTTCAGTTTTACCACTGTATCTATGCTAGTAAATCAGTCATTCTGAGACAACAGACATGTGTGATCTGCATACCAGTAAGCCCCCAATTCACTTTACGAGGACTATAATTACACCTGAGACTTCAAGAAAAAGAGGCAAACAGGTGGGGCACCACGGCCACATTTATTTAAAAGGAAAAATTTTCAGCATCTATAGGATAAAAACTAAAGTCTAAGTGAGGACCTCCAGCAGTTTAAATGTAATTTTTAAATGAAAGCTCTTTTGCAATAAGGTGAGACGAGTCTATATCAACATATTGTTTTATTTACTTGCAATTTACTTCTGCTGTTGTTGTTGTTACCACTATTACTACTACTACTACTTAAAACTATTATAAGTAGCAGCAATTACTACTAGTACTACTACTACTAGTGGTAGTATTCATTTTGGAAAAGTGTTTTCTAACATAGCCAGCCCTTTTGTTTATTTGTACATATAGTCAGAGGGACTTCCACATTTGTTTATAAACAAACAAATGTGGATGCATTTGTTTGGATGCATGATTTACGCTTACATTTGTGTTTCTACAGAGCCATCGTCCTACTGCACAACCCAATTCTGGTCAAGCTTTAGCCGTCAGACAGGTGGTCTCTAATACTTTGTTAAATAGAGGTTTTCATGGTTGACTCAGTGCCTGCGAGGTGCCCAGGTCCTATGGCTACACAACAAGCCAAAATCATCACCCCTCCACCACCGTGCTGACAGCTGTTATGAGGAGATTTCACTGATGCGCTAAGTTTGTTTTCCACCAAATGTAACCCTGTATAGTTTACTTCTTTACTTTGTCTATTTTTTTATGGGTTTTTTTTTGTTTTTTTAGAGAGAAGACACTTTCTCCTGATGGCCCTTGCAAGCAAGCCATACATTTTCAGCATTTTTCTGAACTTTAACATTTAACATGATAGCGTAGGCCTCTAGAGCTTGAGATGTTGCTCTTAGGTTTATTAACGTTTCCTCTGAGCGCATCACAGCCTGACCTTGGGGTGAATTTGCTGAGATGTCCAGTCCTGGGAAGATTGGGAATCTTCTTAAATGTTTTTCACTTGTGAAAAATCTTTATGACTGCAGAATGATGGAATTCAAATTGTTTAGAAATAGCCTTACAACTCTGATGGGCAGTTGCTTTACTAAGCCCATTGCTGATGTCTTTCCTTCTTGGCAATATATAACATGAAACTAAAAGCGCCAGACCAGCCAAACTTCTGCTTTAATAGAGATGCTCACGCCTGCTGATGATCCATTAATCAAGTCCGTTTGATTAGCAGTTCATAGCTAATTCTTACCCTCTTAATTTCTATGGAAGCAGTAAAGGTGTACAAAAAGGTTTTCACATACTGCTTCTGCATTTCAGTTTAATTTTTGTTAAATAAATAACTACACAGTGTAAAATATCATGTTTTTGTAGTTCATCTAAGATTGTACTTACCTGCTTTAAAGACCTGCTAATCACCGGTTAACTGTATTAGGTAAAGCCTAGAATTTTGACCATGACTGTATGTTCAGACTTTATCTTTCTGAAGGTACTTGAAATAAGAACCAAACACTTACTTAACCCAGAAACATTACAGAAACAAAACACTCTTTTCACACTCTTCTCCCCAAACAGCCAATCATTTCCTGCACACAGCTAAATCAGAAAAAAATGGGAGAATTATGTCGTTTCACAACAGTTACAGCAATGTGGTGGCGGGTATAGTAAGCAGGGTGAGCGTCCTTATTGTTTTTCTTGGACTCCTCCATCCACTGCTCAGTGCTCCAGAGGGATGAGTCAGAGTTGTTGTTAACGTCACAGCAATTTCAACTAACGAGGTAAATCATAATACCGTAAAACATTGTGCATGTGTAGTAAAAGTATAACTTGAAGAAAAGCTTTCTAAATCTTCTTTCAGAGCGTTTTCATCAGATTTTCCTGTTAACTCTATATATGAAGTGTTTGTGCTCAGGTGACCAGATAGTGATAGTGTTTTCCAGGGTTCAGTTAGAAGGGCGCTACAAGTATTTCTCGATATCCAGTTCAGATGGCTGCTAAGCGGCAATGTTTGCTTCTACGTGCAATTTAATTCAACCGAGGCTAAATTTTGCCACAGCATTATTTGAAAATCAAGTGAAAAGAACGTGTTTGTATTTGTTCTGTCATGAGTTTGTTCGAGTAACTCAGTTTTGTTCTTCTGTATTAGACCCCATGTCTTCTTTTAAAGTCTCAGTTTTCATCCTTTGGCCAACTATTAGTTGATTCAAATTCCTTTGAGGATATTTTTCCCTCCCAGGTATGAGTTTTTGGTCAGAAGCCTCTTATGAAGGATTAAAAATGGAGCAATTACAGTTTCTGATAGGAAGTTGATATGATCACACCACTGCCATGTTCTTAGGAAATTAAATATACTGAGATTTGATCATTTTATTACATTTGCTAATCTTTAAGTCAATTATAAATGCTACCTAAGGTGCTCAGCGACCTTGTAAGTCTACTTAACTTTGGGCTCAGCAGCACACGGAGCATCTAGTGGGAACATTAAGGTGCCATTATGTTAAAAAAAAAAAGAGAGAGAGACAAGACAAGACGTTCCTTATCTGAAGGACTCGATCTGCATCCTGACTGGGATCATTCATGCAGTCATGAAGGATGTCCAGCTTTTGCTCCTGTGGAGCTTCGCAGTTCGTGCCTTGTAGGATTTTGTCTGACGTCATTTTTTGTTAAGTTCTGAGTCTTAAAATAAAACATGCCTCCATTTTTAATGTTTGCTTGTTGAAAGCACTCCTGTAGTATTCTTTAGTATCTGATAAATCTTTCATGTCCCATAGAGGGACATGAAAGATTTTCCTCTATTTTTGTGTTTTACATGCAAAGATTTTAGCTTAAATTTTGCATAAACGAGTAAAACAGCAGAGAGTCTGTTTCAGCTCTTGCAGGCCTGATATTCTCATGTTTCTTCTTTTAATTTTACATGTTTGTTTTTTCAGTGTAGCTTCTGTCTTTTTCCTTTACTTTTGCTTCTGCAGATGTTTACTACAACGGTAATGTTGCTGATGTAATCAACAGAGTGAGAAGTTGTGGTTTTTAAGACAAGAAAAAAAAAAAACTGTTCAACCTTCACACACATAGATCAAAATGTTCCCACAGACCTGCTCTGTAAAAGTAAAATCACACAAGAGTTTTTATCGTAGAGCTCTGACTCTTAATAATATGGGAAAGGACTGTCAATCTGTCGTTAACTAAAGTCTAAATCTTTCTTCAGTTTCCCCTCGTTGAACATTTTGTAGTTCTTTAGAAAAACGCAGCCAGTTCAGCCCTCGCTACTGTTTGGAAACGTGCTTTGAACAACAGCGGTTAGCTCCATGAAGGCTCCAAATTTTAAATAGATAATTGACTTGTGAGGCCGTCAATAAATCCTCTCCTGGTTTGGCACTCCAGAGGTCCGAGCTGAATCAAATTAACAACAGTGGAACTTTCTGGCAAATGAATCGATGGGTCAGCGCGGGAGGAGCAGCTTTCCTGTGTGTGAACAGTGAACGTGTGTGTGGCCTGACGCTCTCTCCTTACCTGCCTAATAATAGTGTTTTCTTTCCTTGCTGCTGCTGGAGGTTTTCAATAACAAACACAAACACAGACACACACACATGTTGGGTTTTCATAACTTGTGAGGACATCTCATTGACATAATGCTTTCCCTAGCCCCTTACCATCAAAAATGAATGCCTAATCCTGACCCTTACCCTAACCATAACCTAATTGTAACTCTGACACTAAAACCACATTTTGAGTCTCAAAAATGCCTTCAAACTCCTGGGGACTGGGATTTTGGTCCCCACGAGAATAGTAAACTTCCAATTTTTGGTCCCAACGAAGATGTTAATACCCGTCCACACACACAAACACACAGTGGCTGGTTTCACTCCTCTGTTGATCTCAGGTGGTGCAGAAATAGATAAACTATTTTTACAGATCCTGCTGAGATTAGTCATGAAGCCATTTAAAGCTCAGCCAGAGCTGCAGAAGCTGAAAGGTGCAAACTTCACCCTCCTTCGCCCTTACTCCTCTCTCACCTCCCCCTTTCCACACCCAGCTTGCAGTTTCATTATACTCTAACGCTTTGTGTGCAAATAATTATTTATTTTTGCTTGCTTTCCATCCCAAAGGCAGCAGACACAGAGAGGTGAAAGCCTGAGTTTCACACAACAATAAGTGCATAATTAACCTTGCGGGAGGAGATCCTCAAAACACACCCCTCCTCCTCCCTCATGCCACTACATATCTCAGCACCAACCCCCTCCTCCCCCACTCTCTTTCTCTCCCTCAGAGGCCCAGCTGGCTGAAGTCTCCAAGCAACTATCTCGCTTTAAAAAAACAAAAAGAAAAAAAGAAAAAGAAGCAAAAAAAAAAAAAAAAATGAATATGAAATGTGATGTTTGCATCCACTCGTCTCTGTAAACAAACCGGCCTCTGTGCACAGGGCTCATTTAAAAGCCTAACTTTGGCTAATCAATGTTATATTTAAGGAAGAGAGACGGTTTCTGCATTTTGAGCTGCGATCGCAGCAGTGCAACAGATTCTAATCAGAGTTAATGGGAGCAAATTACGCGCAATTCCCCCTCCTGTCCTATCCAGTCATTATGCACTGGCATGGAGATGTGCAGCCCTCAAAGCACACAAAAATTCAACTTCCAGTTTAACCAGGGGCTCTCCAAACAGGCCCTAATGACCACAGCAAAAGGGGCGCACGTGAAGTGGCACGCAGCATAATGTGAGTGTTTATCGAGAGACGTATTGCTGTCGTGTCCGGCCGGCCAGTTTCAGGAACCATATTGTTAACATTTTTATTGCCCTGTTCATGGCAGTGGAGGGGATATTAAAGCAATTTGTGTAAATATGAATTACCTTAGCGGTAAGCGGTAAGAGCCCCAGAGGAGCCGGACACATACGGTAAAGATATGTGCGCGTGCGTTTGTAACTGTGTGCTTCAGTTTTGCTGTAAACTGCTTTTGACACTGTGCTCTAATTCATGAAAACCACCTAGTCTCAGAGTGCTTATGGAAATGAAGTCTAATCATGCAGAAGGCAAATAAACACAAATTAGCTTTTCTATAATCTATAAGAGAAACACACACACAGACACATAGACACACGTGCAACTGTTGTAAGCTTATGCAAATCTGGAGGTTACAACAGGGAGCGGTGGCGAAGCATCTATCTGACTTCAGCTACCTTTTTTTTTGTTTGTTTTTTACATGAATTTCACTCCTGCTGGATTTTATTATAAGGTTATTGTAGTTTGTCAGACATCACATGATTAGTGATTTATATTTAAGTTAATATGAACCATAAGTGATGTTTTACTGTTGTGCTTTACAAATTCTTTCCAGTCATAAATTTGTTTTCCCCTATCAAGCCCAGCCTTTCAGAAATCACTGCCTCCACATCCGTTTTAATGTGGCGGAAAAAAAACAAACACCATTTCATATTTTATTATCATTTCTATAAGTGAAGGAGAACCTGCAGAACTCGAAGCTGTTTTGAGTATTTGTGATTAAATGTACAGAATTTGTATTTGTTGCTTTTTGTCTGCTCCTCCTGCACTTTTCCTCCCTCCTGCTTCTCTTTTAATTTTCCTTTTTGATTGTTTAAGGGGAAAGCTTAAATCAAATCACATGCATATCTAGTGCACTTTGTACTGCTCTTCTAATCTCATTATACCTATCTGAATAAAAGAGTTGGTGGAAAGAAAACCCCAGTAACTGTTTTCCTCATCAATCTGTTCTTTAAAAGCAAAAATTAAATAAATAAAACTAACTGTAAACTGTAAACAATTTTTAACTTTCAGAAACTGAAATTTACTATTTGTTACCATTGTGTAAGGTTGTGTAGACGTTGGGTTATTCAGCACAATAAACTCGCTTGTACAATAAACTATTTTGGGATCTGTAATTAGAGCAAAGTACTTTTGAGTGGTAGCAAAGCAAAGCAAACCCAATCAATCAGCTGTCCTTTGCATTTTTCTCCCCACAATGCAATTGTAAGCCTGAATGCAGCCTCTTACAACACGACAATACAACTGACACAAAGACACACACACAGCGAGGGAAACAGGTCTATCTCAGAGCGTCATCTCCTGCCGGCTCAGGCAGGAAGCGGTGCGGTAAATTCAATACGCAAATGTTTTCCATCAGGATTTGTTCAGCGAGCAGCTACCGTATCACATGACTAAACTAGTGATGTAGCCTTAAAAAGGCGTTTTACACGAATGGATAAATGTATACTCACATAACACATGCGGACACACAAACATGCACATGTACTCACACAGAATTACACACATGCACATGAGACACTGAGTTCGCAGCAGCAGCTCGACTGCGTGAACAGGCCTCGTTTCTCAGTCTGACCCCAAAGCTTCAAAAAGAGTGAAACTTCCACATGAGTCTATTGTGGTCTGAATTATACTGTCACCGTCTACATGCACTAATTTCTTGGCTCACCTGCAGACGTGACAGAAAACAAGCTCTACATTCACCTGTCAAAACTTTGCTTGTGCTTCTCCTGCGATATCCTGCTTATAAAACTGAATTGTGTTTGTTTGTAATTTAGCACGATGCAGCGAATTATAAGCTGATTTTCCAACAGCGGGAGCGGAAGTAAGACAGGCGAGGTGGAAAGAAACAGTTCACCCCTCTTAAACGGTCTTTGAGATGACTTTTTAATTTCTAGAAATAAGCAAATTATGGCAGAGAAGTGCTCGCAGCGCTGCACGCTCGTTCGCTGTTCTTGCAACAAAAAAAAAAAGAGAGAGAAAAAAATAAAGATGCTGATTAAAACAGATGCTGATATTAGGAGCACATTAGTTAGCAAAGGAGCATTTCAAGTGAGGGAGTGTATGTGTGTTTCATGATTGAATAAGCAAGTTTGACAAGGGATTAACGTGTGTTTGTTAGATGTGGTTTGTCCAAGCAAATCAAATATGTAAATGAATCGGTATTCAGGTTTTTCACAACCTGGAAACAAACCAAAGGTGAAACAGTTTTCTGAGGGGGTCCTGAAATGTAGAAGTGAGCCGCATGTGGAATATTTTACAAATAACTGTGCTCCTGCTTAATGTAGGCCGGCAGCACCACTCAGGCAATCAGGAGGAGTCATTGTGAAACTCTGAAGAGAGCAAAGCAGAAAAAAGAAAATCACAGCCATGTTTTAAATCTCCTCTTAAAGCTCAGTTATTACGTAAAAACCCTCCCCTGTGCTTCAACTGTTTTCTGTAATAATGAAACCTTCAAAATGTGCAAATTTAACAGTGTCATTGTTGCTTCCGTAAGGACTGCTTCACCCGAACTATGCCAGATATCTGCCTGTGTCATACTATTCGGACATAAAATGATATATCGTGTTATAAAAGTTAACTGAGAACGTAAAGTGGCTTTTACATGCGTTATCCACGCGTTTAGGCACCGCTGGCGATAAATGGAAACATTTTTTTCTAGTGTTATTAATTTAAACGGGCGAACAAACCCTTAAAGGCAGTGGGTTTCCAAATGAGGTCTGTAACCCCTGGCCGAGGGCAAATAAACCCAATAATCTGCAAATGTAAATAATGTAAATAAAAAGTCCATATCATACATATCTACCAGTGCTTGCAAACAAAGTCACATTAATGTGTGCTTTACTCCCACCCACTTTATCTTTGTGCAAACAGAAGCTCTGATATGACTGCGACACTTCACGTCACATGCGTATATAGCTTGAAAAGGTATAAAATACAAACAGTTCCAGCGGCATCTACAAGTACAAATAGTATGTAGGTATATACTTAACCCGTGTCAGGATTATGAGGCGATTCCTGGAAAACCTGAGAAAACCCCTGTATCTAAAGGACAGCACTAAGCCACTGCAGTGTTTCTTATGAAGAGTGTGCGAAACAATACAAAGCTTCCAAACTACTATTACAGATCCTGCAGAGGGAGTGTTCTGCTCCAAGCTTCAGTTTGAACAGTTTTAAGAAGAAGGAGGACTCAGAGTACACGCTGAGCATTTGTTTGTCTTTTCAGAAAGACATGAACTAAGCTCGTCGTTTCTAAATATAAAACCTGCAGTTAACCTGAGAGGTTAATGCACAAGAGATGCATTACTCACTACTTAAACCGCAGCCTGAAGTCTATCTGCATCGAAGAGCGAACAAGTTTAAAAAAAAAAAAAACGTTTTGAAAACCGTAAAGAATAATAATATCGCTAAAAAGTTTTCAAAGCTCGGTCCTTCACTGAGCTCTAATTAATGTATGTGGCATAATAAGCCAACTTACTGACAAACTATCTGAACTATGACAAATCATCCAAAGTGAGCACCTTGCATGAGTGCAAGTAATAATGAAGGCACAGTTTAGAAAATGCACAATCCACTCAACAAAATGCAATCCACGGGCGAGAGAGCAAAGATTAAAACAAGATCAAAAGCCAAAAGTTAAACCAAGGATAAATTATAAAAACAACGTGCTTATCTACTGTCTTTACTTTAAAAACTACTGTTCCTGGCTGTACACACACACACACCTTGATATTTTTATCAGCTATGCTGTAACAAGTAATAATAACATTTCTCATAAAGACGTGATGTATTAAAAGCTCTTGATATGTAAGACTTGATATATATTTTATAACAACTTCCAACCAAATCACAAGCAGAGAAAAAGGCCTCATCCTCACAGCCCTACTCTCGCCCACGCACTTGCATCCATAAAAAGAAAAAAGTAAACACTGAGAAAACAAAGAAAAAGGTGGGGAAGCAGTACTACACCACGCCTAAATGCAAGTTCTGAATTTCTCCAGTGCATCTGATTTTTCTTACAATTTACTTCCAAGGCTATATGCTGTATATACATCCTATCTGGATAGTCTCAACATGCAACAAAGGCATCTTCCTAATGCAGAGAAAGATCCTTTTTAAACTGCACTGTGTTCTTCTTTGATCAAACTGACTCACAATAAGACAAAAAAAAACATAACATCAGCACTTCAATCTATTGCCTCAAAAAGTTCCCATAGAACTGGTGACACATATTGATCATATCTGGCAGACACAGCAGTCCTTTAACCTCTGATCCATCTTCACACATGCACTAGTGACCTTTTTCTAACTCATTGTTTGTTTGTAGCATGCTGGTGGAGACGGCCTATTTATCAAAGCATCACGCTTCTCACTGAGAGACTTCGTTTCTGCACTAGTTATCATAAGAGCACAGGCACAAACCCAGCGTGTGTGTGTGTGTGTGTGACTGTTATCACTCTGCTAAGATACACTCACTCAACATTTAGCTAGAAAGGAGTCACATGCAAGAGGAGGCAAGACACGACAACAAGGCTGTGAGGTCACTCCCTGTACAGAGGTGAAAGGAGGAAAGGGGGGAGAGGGGGGTCAGCACACTGTACATGCAGCTCTGAGGCCTAAGACGGACCCAGTGTTGATTTCATGTTAGCCACTAGTAAGCCAGGCAGGTGAGTTAGTCAGAGGCTCTGTTAGAGCTGCTTACCTTTTCTTAGGTAAATGTTATCTGAGAAATGAAAACAAACAAAAAAGGAAACAAATAAAACAGGTAACTGTAACACAGGTGAAAGCAGTCAAAAATACACACTTGGCTCTCATACTCCAACTTACTAAGAATACATACACTCACATACACAAACAGACACACAAAATGTGCATACTATGATGCAAATCCTTGAAATGAAGCGACAAAGAACTCGTAGACACATTGACAGCATGTTGCAGAAGTCTCTTTGGGGAATGTAACACTGACTCCATTACATGATATACAACTCAGTTTGCATCATTTAACATGCAGTGACGTCAGCCATCCATCATTATTAGAATATATATACACACACACACACAAAACACTTTTTTCTGCAAATACTTTCATCAATTTATGATGAAGCAAGCATGATGATAGGAAATGTGAAATTATTTTAAACCCACAGAATACAAAAGGCGACCCTGCCCAGTTAGAGATGTTTACACGGCTCTCTTTATCTATTTTTTGTTTTTTGTTTTTTTTGTCTTTGCTGATACTGACCTTGCTTTTTTGTGTGTCTTATGCATTTAAAGTCTGCCTCTGGCAAGGTGCTGGGTTTTGGGATGTGCACATGTCTGCTTCTGGAAATCTGTGCCATTATTCATAGTAACCTGTCTACAACTAGCGACTACACCATCAAACATTGCTGCCTTTGCCATTAGCTGAAATACCAGCTGCTTAAACAGGTTCTTCTTCTGTTCATCTTATTAATGCACTACTCCACTGATGTATAAAATGAGCAGTTGCATTTGCCATGTGTGACACATAACCACATGACTGAAGAAATGGGCAACTGCTAACTGTTAGGCACACAAAGCAAACTAATCTGATATTTTGTGTGTGTGATACGTGGCCCAAGGTTGGACACACTTCAGCAACATCTAAGACGTGCAGACATTACTTGTGTGTGGAGTATCTAACCCAAACCAGTTTCGATTGTTTACCTACGTTTAGACTAGTCTACTGCTCTAATCTTTTCATCCGGTTTTATGCATTATCTATTTATTTATTTCTGTATTCTGGAAGAAGGTCAGGGTGGATATTTGGGAACACACAGCTCAGACAGTCTGATTTAGAGACAAGAGTTTGGCATGATTTGTTAAGCAAATGAAACAATGATTATGAATTCAGCCAAAAACTATTTAAAAACACAATAATTTTTTCTTTTGCCCAACTAACGCTTTAACAATAATTATTTTAATTTACAAAAAGGGCAAAAAACTGATAGTAAAAATGTTGCAAAAATGTTCAGTAAAACCATTTCTTTGACTTGTTCCTGCAGATTATGGTAATATGAGTCGAATGTGCTAGCCTGCCTTGAAAGTGACTTAAAACAATCACAAAATGGCACAACCATGGCTCACAATTACTTCAAATCATTTCAAATAAAAAAAAAAGGAAGCAAAAACTGTAAGAATACAACACGCACCCTTCACATGAGACTGGATTCTCAACACATAAAAGTTTTAACCAAAATAAAGAAAAGTTTTTCTCCAACTCTGCTGATATTTTTGCCCAAAATTCTTAATCTTTTATGTAAATAAATCCCCATTAAACCTTGGAGGAATAACATTTATAATATTTGTAGGTCAGCTTGAATTTTGGGAACTTGTGATGGCTGCTTTTTTTTTTAAACATTGCTGTCAAATACCTGGGGAAACCACACATGTCGCTGATTGATAGCGGAACAGTCAGTACTTGCAGACGCTTTCACCTACGTCATTTTGCAACTTGAACCACATAAAACGCAGATTCGATCTGTTTTCTTTTTGATAGATTATCCCCTGAAATGCAAATGTGAATCATCACCTTGTGGAAACAGACACTGTATACAGTAATCACCTTCTACAGGAGCAAAGTTTCTGACTGAAAAGGACATATGGAGCCGATGTGAGCGCGAGGACACTGGAGTCAAGTGAAAATGTATCCAGGTCATCTCCACAACGACTGAGGCGCATCTATCCATCAGGAGGGAAAGTGTCGAAAAAAAATAAATGGTCTGAACAAGCCTGGGAGGATGAGTCATCTATCTGAGGGGGAGCAGCATGTGGAAATATCTCAGCTGTGAAAGCTTTGACAAAGTTGTGTTATGGTGAAAGGGACAAGATTTCCTAAGAAGTTAAGGATGTTTTGTTTTGAAAAGGCTGAATGGAGGAGCAAAAGTGGAGACTAAAAAAAAAAAAAAGACGATTCTTTTGTACGACGGGTAACCTGCCTACGTTTAACACCTGGCTGAGGTGAATGGGATGGATGTGATGTGATGGGTGTGATGCTTCGGTTAGATAAATGGCAGTTGAGCAGCCATTACAAAAAAAAAAAAAAAATCTTTCCGGAGACCTGTCTTTCCACCCAGTTTACTTAAAG
>VUQR01036582.1:52784-64786 GCA_015108515.1 Hemichromis elongatus
AAACATGAAATTTTTTTTTTTTTTTCCCCCCCCCCCCCCCCCCTGAGCTTTACACTGTAGGTTTTTGCTACATCCATAATGAATTATAAAAAGGAATAAAAAGGAATAAACTATGTAAATTTGACAAAAAAAAAGAAAAGAGGAACTGTCTTTTTTTTGTGGAACTAAAGCGGTGACAGTAGAGGTGTATGACATAACCAAAATAATATAAATAACACTGTGTGGGGGATGAGCTCTGGTGCTGTTTCAATACTCAGTATTCACAGTAGCAAGACTAGCGTTAAAGGGAACTCCACTTATTTTACACACAAAGGTCAGCTTATGGGAAGTGCTTCACAGCCTGTGAAAACAGTTGCTTTTCTTTCTTTTCTTGCTCTGCAGGAGGCCAAAGAAAACAACCCTTTAGAATTTAATTATGATCATCCTGGCTCGAGCTTCAGACTAGTCACACTAATGAAAGAAAAGCATTAGAAACAGAAAGCATGAAGATTCAAAGACAAGAGCATGCAGGAACAGGTAAACACAAAGATGCTATCAGTTGTAGTGAGGAATATTCATTATGTGTAATCTGGTGTTTCTGGAATTTAACCTACATTAGATATTAAAGGTCAGGATATTCCTACCCGTGCTGCTTCCGTGTTTTTTTTAAAGATGCCATTTCCAGGCACTTTCTGTTCTATAACTGGAATTTTTTTCAGTTTGTTGGTGGAGACGTCCTCACGAGCCCCGGAAAACAATGATTGGAATTTTCTGGCATTTGACTACATAACCAACAACAGCCGTTTGAGACTGCAGACTCCATATATCAGTGAGCTACTACAACCATACATGACATCTAGATCTCTGAAGTCTGCTGATCAATGCTGTACTTAGATCCAGGCTAAAGACGAAAACAAAGACAAAAGGTGACTGGGCGCTTCCATGGGACCCAAGATATGTAGAGACTGTTATTATCTTAAAAAAAAAGAAACTTAAGACCAATCTGTTCAGCCTTCTCTTTCTTTAGTTTCATACATTTATGCTATTTTAATTGTTAGATCTTATTCTGTATTGTTTTTCTTTGAAAGCACTATATAAATAAACCTTAGTCTTCGGTTCGTGTGAAAATGCGACATTTTCTTGAGAAGCTACTGCCAATTCCACTCCATTTCAGCTTATTTCACTTTGTTATGTATTTTTTAAGTTATGATATGATTTTTTTGATCCACATCTAGATCTGGATTGACTCTAAAAGTTAATCATTTAAGCTTAACTGAGCCTCACCTCTGGAAAAAATGTAGAGCAAATCCATCCATGACATTTTGAGTATTCCTGCTAGCAAACCAATCGCATCACCTCATTAGAGGAAATAATTAAAAAACCGTGTGATATCTAATCTCATATGGCATTATTTTATCAATAGTGTATCACCTGATATTGCATATTAACTGACAGGATCAAGTGCTGACAGTGCCTCAGAACTGCTTTACAGTGCTACTAACAGCATGTGAGATGGCTATAGATGAGATTTTAATATTCACCAAGCCAAATTACTTTCAGAAAAAGACTCTAAAACAATCCTTTGGGCTAAACAAAAGCCTCTCAGTTTGTCCTTGTGCCGAAAAAGCGATAAATCTGTATATAAAAGCAGCACAGAATAATGTATTTCCACCATAGCCACAAGCTGCTATACAATTCTCCAGAACATTACAAGCCCAGCAGGATGTTCAAATTCAACACTAGAAAAAAAGAAACCCACACACACACACAGAAGTGAATGGAAAAGCCAACATCTTAGAAATAAACACAATACAAATGGCCCCGTGACTTCCTGCTACAACAATGCAAACGTGCTGTATCACTCTGGCTGGCTTATGTAAGAGAGCTACAGGCAGCCTCAGCAGCAAACACTGAGTGTGTGTTTGTGTGTGTGTGTTTGTGTACAGGGATGTGTGTGCACAAGCCCAAGAGAAATCACTGTTTCAATTTGTCCAGGCAGAGAGAGAAATGAGGGCTGCACTTTACTGAATCACATTTTTCTGGGGAATTCATGGTCTGTTTCCCAGTGACTCAATCCACTTACCAACAGGGCAAATTAGGCTCCCAAGAAACCTCGGGCCCTCAAATCACCACAGACAGTTTGTCCTACATCGAGGCGCACTTATAAAAACTCACATGTTTTAATCTCGATTTTATTACAGTCATCACTCAGCGATGTAAGAAAGTGAGACACTGACACACATATTTTACACCTCTGCACCTTTGCAGCCCGTCCCGCCGGCAGCTGAGCGCTGTGAGCTTCATAAGAGCAGACAGCTGCTCCGCCGGACAAACACACGGTCATCTGAGGTGGATAAAGACTTCGCATCCAGGATCAGCTCTATTCGCCCATCTGGCCCTCTCCTGTGATGTAACGTATTAATGGAGGCAAAGCTGAGTAACTGTTACTTATAAGGTGTCTTTTCTGGAGGACTGCTAAAAAAAATTGTGGTAAGTTTATCTTATATATAAATATATATTTTATTAACCCTGTTGAGTCCCATTAATCAGTAGTGAGATCTAAGTCTGAAACTAACCCTGTGTTTAAGACGGAAAACAAAGACTTATGCGTAAAATGAGCGTTTCATTTTGGATGCTGATTTTATATAATTAGGAAAGCTGTTAGAGCCACCTCTTGTAACTGGGATATGGGGTGTGGAGAGTGGGGGTGGTTTATCACAATTTAATGTTGTCCTCTATTCATGTAGTGCCATCTGCAATAAGACTAATCTCTAATTTGTGCAGCAGTACAGGCAGAGCAGTGTGTGTGCTGCACACAGGGGGAGGGAGACCCCGGGGGGTTTGTTCCCACTTACTGCATGACGAGAAAGTAAACTATGTACATACAGACACCAGCAGTAGAGCACCAAATTACAACTGACATACAGTACTGTGCAAAAATCCTGAGCCATTTCTTTATATTTTGCTTTCAAGCAGCCAGACTTTCTTGGACGTTTTCAAGTTTTTGGACATTTGAACCTAACCACTTTTGGAGAAATGCAGTTTTTGTTTGTTAAACCACTAAACAAAGACCTGTAAATCATTGAAGCATAGAAAAGAGATACCTACACATGGGAGACTTATTTTAAATGATCTCTTAAGGCACTTTGTTACTATAGCCTGTCACAAAAACACAAATTGTTTCAGATTCTTTAACAAAATCCAAAAAAGTTTAATATGATTCAGTCTGACAGGCATAAAATAGTAACTCTCCACCAACAAGGTGCATCCTAAAGAGGAATATGTTTAAAACCTGTCTCTAAAAATTTTTGAGAAAACTGGACAAGTGGTGAACTGGTCGGAAACCCCTCAGCAACTTGCTTTGGGGTTGCTCAAAGAATTAAATACTAAAATGCCATAAAAGACACCAAGTCAAAAGGTTTCAATGTAAAATAACATTAAACACAGTTTTCAATTTCAGCGGCTTGAACATTCAGCTGGCCCACAAAGAGAAACCACTTCCCTACCAGTCTTTCTTCTGTGGTTTCTGTAAGCAGACAGAAACAATTTCCAGCTCCTAATGAACGTATTTAAGCTGCTTCAGGTTTGTTTTGTCACTTCATTTTTGGCGTCACAGTAGTTCTGCTGAGCTTAGCATTAGCCTCAATAACAACATTTAGTGGGAATGGATGTGAGATGGACACTAAACATCAGCGACAGCAGATGAATTTGACATGTTAAACAGGCAACATAGTTCGGCTTACCCCTCAGCTGCCCCTGACCGTGACAGCCTGAACCAACTTCAGCCTTGCAAATCAGAGCAAAGCAGAGCACAGTTGGCCTATAGACTGACTCACTGCCAAGAAAAGTACCTTTCACCTCCACCTCCTAGCTCTTCAAAAATCTGTGGTCTGAGTAGCATCAGTCGTGATTATATACATTTCCCCCACACGTAGGCTGTGGTACATTGTTTTAAAATCAGATAATGCAGCTTTCAAGAGAATTTAAACTATAAGCCAGTTCTAGTTCATGCCAAGATAACGATCTGGGCATCGTGCAGACCAGTTATGTCTAGCATGCTCGGTAATTTGCCACTTTGCCACACAGCCTCTGGTGTGATTTTTTGCACAAAAAAGTGCTGATTTTTAACATGCAGATGTTTCAGTGCCTACTCAAAACTGTTTTATCGTCTTCTTTAAACATCTGCAGGCTAGCTGAGTAACTCATTGCACCAACTGAGAGTCAACCTCATAAAATATAACACAGTGAAACCTGAGTCACTGAGCTTGAGCTTTTTATTTGTAAGTTTCAAGTTCTGATATTACTTTAACAACAGAATAACCTTCTTAATGTCACACTGAAGATTTCACACAGCCTGCACATGTCTATTTGAGAGCTTTGCAGTGAATAGGAACGACTGGTCTGCCATATGTCATGCGTCTCAAAACCCTATACATATATATACATATATATATTACATGTTTGGAGATACTCTTGATTTTATTTTATTATTTTTTTTTATAAGTGCTACATGGCTCCGAAAGCTTATCCAAAAGCTGCTCATCAGTAGAGCATGCACAAGGTCAACATTAGTCAATATTAAGAAAAGAGGTTGCTGAGGCGCTCCGTTTAGAATAAAATCATGTAGTAAATTTATTTTTGGAGCGGTTCAGCAAGCACAATATACTGTATTGACTCCAAGTCTTCATCGGGATCTGACAAATACAAATTTGTAAATTCCACAAAAAGGCCGAAAGCAACAACGAATAAAATCCTGCTAACAAGCTATTGTGTGTGCTTCTTAAGTCTCATACAGTATATCCTAATCCTGTGACACAGAGCTCCATTTTTGTCCAAAAACTATCACAAAAACACAACAATAAGCAACACTGTTGCACTGGTCGCACTGACTGCTATTCATTACGACAAACACACACACAGTGCTGTTTGTTTTGACTAAAAATCATGCTGTCTTGCTTTGCCCAACAGAAAACAGTCCTCAAAAAATTCACTTAGCCAGAAATGTTGTAGTCCAAGATTATCTAGAAAGACATGTGAACACATCGTTGATAAGAAGAAAAATGCTACATGGGTGATACTTAGATAATGTCCTAATATCATTATAAAGAGTGCTTTCATTTGCCACACCTTCTTCAGGGCAAGAAAACAGGAAAGACTGGGTATGATGATAAGATTCAAATATATTCTCAGGAAAAGTGAATGAATAGCCGGTCCTTATTATGTTATTTATTTGCATCTATTGTCATGTTTTCTTTGGTGCCTAATTAGGTACCTAAAAAAGAAATGCCAAAGGTCGCCCAACAACTTGTGCGTCACAAGGAAACAAAGACACTTGAGCAGCTTGAACACATCACTGCCCTGTTTTGGCTCTCTCCAATGTGTTGTTAAAGGATCTCTGCATATGGCACTTATCTATGAGGCTGTATTTAAAGGATTAAAATGTCAGGTGAAGTTTGTAGTCAGTCACTCACATGCTTGAAGTTGGTGTGAGGGGCAGCATCGGCCCCATTCTCCTCCAGGTACTCCTCCCAGTTAAACTCCACCTCTTCCTCCATCGAATCTGCATCTAAATGAACAAAAGTCAACTGTGCATTAAACAATAATAATACAGATACTTAAAACAACAATTTAGCTCCCAATGGTTTTTGTTTTTACTGTATTGCCTCATTTGTGTCTGGAAAAAAGGAAATCTACCTAACAACAACAGGGGCTTTCAGCTCTTCATCACACTCCCTTTGAATATTTAGACAATTTAAAATTGTTGTTACACAACAAAAACACCAGGCACTGCCATCGGAAAATGTCATCTTATTTATTAATAGACCTAAGCAGCTGTTGGCCCAAATCTCAGTGCATCCCTAATGCAGGTAGCAATTAAACACAGAGCTGTAATTTCTTGTAAATGTAGCTAATTTTGTCTAAGCACAAAATCCACAGTGAACTATCTGGAGGCAGTTTGTGTACACAGCATGCTGCAGGTCGTCTTACATAATGTCATTAATGTTTCTCCTGAAGGTGATGGAAGCCGATGCAGTCGAGGCATGCGTCAGGGCTTTTTCCCCATCAGTATGTTTCTGTGTGAGTGGTGTGTGTGTGTGTGTCTCAGTGTGTGTCGAATCTCTGGAGACTCCTCAGAGTGAAAACGGAGGGACTGAACGCGGTCTGTGTAATGAGAGGAGATGGTAGCGAGCTGATGTTTTGTTGGAGTTTCTAATAGACTCGAGTGTCTGCTCTCATTTTTCTCACGAATGGACATTCGTGACTTTTCTTCCCTTAGTGGTAATTTTCACTTTGTATATTATTAAACTAGTACATGTTTTTCTTGTTTCTGATCATCAACCAAAAATTCAGACATTTTCATATTACATAGCGACTGCCTGACAATGCAAAATAAACTGCTTGGAAAATGGTGCCATGGAGCTCCCTCCACATATGTTGCAGATTCATGCTGCATACTAAATGTATTCTGCATATAAGAGATCTGTTATAGTGCACCGCAGTGGTTCCCAATCTGTGTTAGTCCAGGTGTGCCTTGGGCATTTGCGTCAACTAAACACTATTAGTGCAAATTTAAATTCATCATATTAGTTTAAAGAGTCTGACAGTAAGATGGGTAAAAGAGATCGCTTTCTTGTGTGCAACATGCAACTGCTAACTGAAATAGTTAGGCTATTAAAAGTGCCTGCATCTGAAAATACAATCAAAAGAGGAACTGACAACACTTCAGAAGACCAACAGGCTATTTTCTGCAGATATGAACACATGTGTGCCTTGTACTGTGTTTTCTGGAACACCGTACACAAGAAACACAAAAAGAGCAATTTAACACTAACATTAAATTACACAATATGTGAGTGGATGTCGCCTCAGCTTCTCTCATGCTCATCTCACACTTAAAGTTAAATACACTGAATAAAAGACATCATTATATTAGATTACATTATAGACTGTTTGCACAGATCTGCAACTACCTGCATGTCTTACTTTGCATAAGACATCGTGTAAATTAGTGTCTTTCACGCACTCAAATATGAAGTGAATATGAATAAGAAGTGTTTTTAGCAGTAAAATAAATCTCTGCATATTTACAAAAACATGCTTTGAGTTAGCATGCCCTACGCAATTAAACACATATTCTCCTATTTAAGAAAAATAAATGAAATAAAAAATGAAAATAAATCCAAATCATTTTACTCCGATGGTTCAGTTTCAGGTAGAAGTAGTGTTAAAATGTCCCATCATGAACAAAAACTCTGCTGTTCAACACAAGTTTGCACCCTCACTCAGGATTCCATCACTTGAAACGCCTCAAACTGGCCTTTAGCTCACATTTTATGTTATCTATAGAAAGAGAAAGCAGTACAACAACTGCAGGTCCAGAGTGTGACTGGGAAACAGGCCAGTAAACGTATGCTGACATGTTCATGTGCAATGACAAAACGGGCTGGAAAGCGGGCTTCCGCGTAACGGTATGGGCGCATGTGTTAGAACAACCATCTTTGAATACCCGGGAAGAAATACGCGCTTCTCGTGACTAAGCCACAAAGACGGGGGATTTCTGTTCAAGCAATAAACCAAGGACATACCCTTAGTGCTGAGCTAGAGGAGAAAGGTACAGAGAGAATCAGAGCACATCTTTGTGACACAGGTGGAACAAGGTGGCGTTCCATGTTTCCCGCCTTATCAGTGAGATTCCTCAGACGCGTTTACATCTATGTCAACTGCACCAATCTGTAGATCTGATGAGGGCTGCAACATGAAACCACCCTGGCCACATTATGGTTAAAAAAAGCACTGCTCCGTCTTACCTGTGTTCACCTCTTCTTCTTTCCCATTGGTGGGATAGTGTGGCTTCACTGTAGTGAGGGCCAGTGGCTGCTCCTGAGTGTGAGACTGCATCCTGCCCGTTTATCTTCCTGTTGAGCATTAACCTTTAAACTTGAGATCTTTCAAATCTCCTTCACAGCATCTCTCGCCTTCCTCGACAGCCCTGCACCAGAAAAGATAAATTCAATCAAAGCTCTAATTTAATCGGATAATGTTCAATCTGCCCTCTGTCCAGAATAGTCCACGATCCTTCCAGGAAACAGATGATTTTTTTTTCTTTACTGCTCTTCACTTACAATAATACAAACAAATCAACACAGCTCACAAAACCTTTTGAGGTTTGCACAAATATACAGCCCTTATTTTGATGAGAATTTCCTTGGAAATTGTGCACACTCTATTTCCAGTTTCTTGAGAATAAACAAAAGAAGAAGTGGGTGGTTACCACAACCAGCAACAGTCAGTTTGTCTTAATGTGCTAAAAAGAAAAGAATGCCACCTTTAGAAACTTAACACAAGTCAGCTGATTTTTCCAAAGCAGTAAAAAGCACAGCAGTTTTCTGCATCATTAAAATCATCCTCTCCCTCCTCTGCTTGTGTGCCTTTCCAATATCTTGCATGCTGCGTTCATTTTCATTCCACAGCAAAACTGCATCAGATAACAAAGTCAGAGTCAAACAAAGTAGAAAAACTGGAATAACATGACTAAGCAAACAAGTCGGAAAATAAGTGTGACCAGAAAATATGCATCCAGGCACCTGAGGCGAGAGAATACAGAAGTGCAGAATCATGTCACTGTAACTAAATATGGAAGACTAAAGAGGAAATACTGCCTGACTGTAAATATGCATTTTTGGCACATACTGAAGGAAGCGCAACCATGTAACGCTAACGGCCATAAACACGTTCCTTTTCATGCATTATATCATTAGCTAAGCTAATGTGTTAACTGAATATTGTTTGAGAGAACTGAAATAAAAAGCAATGAAAAAAAAAAGGGGGTAACTGAGTCTTGATATTAGCTTTTAACCTTTTCCTTGTGGTTTTCTGTTATTATACAGAAATACCTGCGGGAATCCTTCCCACTTACTATACTTCTTTTGTCCTTTTGCTTTGTGATCCCGCTAACAACTTTCAACCTAATGCAATTCCTAACAGGTAAAACATGCTTGTAGGTGTTGATTAGCAAACCAGTTTTCACCCTCCAGATCAAAGGTTAGTTTCTTCCCCTCCTCACAAAACGACAAAACTCAAATGTAAACGTGACTGGGGTGTTTGTTTTTAACCTTTCCCAACCTGTGTTTATGTGGCATTGTTTTTCTTTTCTCATTATTTAGCTAATCAGTTTGACTGTTTCCCCATTGATTGATTGATTATCTGTTTAGGCCAGGGGTGTCGAACATAAGGCCTGGGGGCCAGAATCGGCTCGGCAAAGACTCCAACCCGGCTAACTGGATGGCTTTGGAAAATGTGAAGGACAGCATAAATTTTTTTTATTTTCAATTGTATTTTCCTACTTTTTACACCTTTTCCTAAAGATCTCCTTTATAACATTCACAATACAAAGTAATTACGTTTCACTTTTCTGTCATTAATTACTTCTTCTAATGTAAGCACAAAGAGTCAACCTGACAGATTTCTTTCATTCACTACAACAGCCCTTTGTCGTGTGGAAAAACTGAGACAAACTGCTGAAACTGCACCTTTTATCTGATATTAAGATATCACATTGATTAAATGTGTAGTTACATTTCTTTACACATAGAAATGGAAGTTTTAACGTAACAAAGGGCAGTATGAGACCTGCAATGTAAAATGAATTTGACATCCCTGGTTTAGGCTATAATTATTACTAAATCATGCTAAATCATAGTGAACATTTTCACAGAGTCCTCCCTCAAGTCCTTAAATGTCTCATTAGTCCACAACCCTCACAGCAGGTCCCTTCTCTGAGCGGTTCTCCCATGTCTGCGTTGATCTTCACAGCATCAAAAACCTGCCAGATTAATTTTCCCATTAATGTGGCTTTACTGAGGAACCTGCTCATATCCGGAGCTACTGCCTACTGCCAATCATAACTAAGACAGGTGAACTGCAGAGACTTATTTCCTACAGGAATCAATAACAGATGTCTTACCTTCTAATACAAAGCAGAGAAAACCAGCAAATCCCCCAACCTAAAAAATACAATTCACTGATTATCACTCGTCGCAGCGCATCATTAAAGTTGTAGAAATACACTTAATAATAAGCCAGGACGGCACGTAGAAACCGTGAGACTTGTGCAGTAAAAAAACAAAAGAAAAAAAAGGAATTTTAAGTGAAAAACATTAGACTGCAAGTTTCACGAAGTGAAAATCTAAAGGACTAAAAAGTCTATCCAACGCTTGGATTATTGCATGAATAAAACAAAGAAAAACTATCAAAACAATCATCGGTTCATTATATTCACAACAACAGGCTGTGTTTGTCACTTGCCTGGTGGTTGATCTTGGTCATGCAGTCACATCACCAATGAATCACTCACCGACTTACACCCATTTTCATCAACCTTGCAATTAGAGCTGAGGCATGTTGCCATCACACAGCGATCCTCAATCAAGATGAAAACAACTCCAAGCTCACGGGGTTGTCGCTCTCAACTTTGAAAATCAATATCCAAAACAGCAAAAAGAACTCTGTGATTAGGCACCCGACCCGATGAGCACCCACCCGGGGAAAGAAAGAAGAAATAAAACAGAATTGTGACGTGCATCCAGCAATCCTCCGATGAAAACAGACTGAAGTCCAGCATCCAAAAAAGCAAAGAAAAGAAAGATCCTTAAAATCCACAGGAAAGGAAAACACTTCTCCTCCTCCTCGCACGCCTGTTGGAGCTGCGAGTGTATGTAGAACCGTGAGGCTGCAGCACAAAGGCTGTGACAGTCTCCACAACTAACTGCGTGCGTGTGTGCATGCCATCCCCCACCACACAACACACACCCCCTTACGTCCCACAGTGGCTCCGGCGTGTATGCATTGCGTAAACAACACGCTGAGCTAATTTGGCTCACATGACGCTGCTGTTTGCTGCCCTTCTCCCCCACTCACTGCCTAAGTGCACTACAATCTTCAGCACTGATACATCACCGTCGTCAGCAGCCTTCCACAGCACTCATTAAACTCATCAGAGTGCTCAAACACTGCTATCAAACAGTAGGAGGAGGATGAGCAGCTCTTGAAACTCTTGTTTCTTTTGCTTGAAATTCTCTTTAAAAACTTGCACTTTCACATTCCCTCTACATCTGCTTCTTTCAACACCTCAGCAAAGCAATTTGAAGCCTGATTGACATCTTTTAACTAATTTTTATGTTTTTTTATTTTAAAAACAGAAACAATGATCCACAATTTGGAGCTTTTTTCAATTTTATATCATCGTATTTTGGATACCTCTAGGATTTTTGAGCTGGTGTGCATTTGCAATACGTGACAGTTGACTCCCAAAGTCATAACCACCTGTTTGAACTTTAAACTATCGGATTTTTACCAATTTTACTTCTGCCTAATCTAGAATTTCAAACACACTTCCTTGCCTATTCACCCATCATAAGAAACGAATTTGCGAAATGTTATTTTCCTCTCCAGTCTATACTTCCACCACAAAATGAGAGGAAGTTACAGCCATGAAATGATGAGTCAGTAACACTGGTGTTATTGAACTCCATCTAATTTGTTTTAACAGAAATGAAACACAACAAATCCTACATCCATCTGAGTCACTGTAGCACTAGGTTGCCTCCAACCTTTGAAAAACTGCACCATGTGTGCACAGCCCTGAATAGGGCAAGGAACAATGCACCTTTCTGAGCCGTTTTGGTGCTACACTGTAGCCTGTTTTCTCTGAACTAAAAGAAAGAGAGTAAGCTCTGTGGTTAAAGTGACTTTGAGCTTTAATTTGAGGGCTTTAACAACCACACGAGATGAAAAGTGGAGCAACTGCAGTCCTATCATTGTCCACCTGCACTTCCCCGAAACTGCAGGCAGAATGTATTTAAAAAAAAAAAAAAAAAAAAAAAAACCGCCCCAAAAAAAAAAAAAAAAAAAAATAAAAAAACAAAAAAAAAAAAAAAAAAAAAAAAAAAAAAATCAGTGAAAAATATAACTGATTTGTTGATAAGTGGGAGTGCCAGACTAGGAGTCTGAGAGAGCTTCCATCA
>VUQR01036582.1:68200-96679 GCA_015108515.1 Hemichromis elongatus
CTTCCTTTCCAAGTTTTTTTTTTTTGTTGTTGTTGTTGCCTCTCCTTCTCGTGACCCCCCTCTGCCTTTTTTTTTCTCTCTCTCTCTCCCTCTCTCTCTTCTCCTCGTTCGCGTGAGCTACGCAAGCGACGTCTTTCAGCTGCTGCTGCCCCCCCTCCTGTTCCAATATGGCATCTCCTATCTGCGCATGTCCAAAAACATCTACAAATACTTTCAAGCCAACTCCTTCATTGACCTTTCAGCACAGTAGAAAAAAAAATTCTCCAGGCTTTTGTAAATATGGAGCCTAGGTTAAGTGAGACACCAACAGCCCCAAAAAACTGGAAGTTGTATTCTGCTCAGCCAAAAAGATGCAAGGAAGGCAACATCTAAATATCTAATATC
Organism: Hemichromis elongatus; assembly: GCA_015108515.1. Classification (NCBI taxonomy): domain Eukaryota; kingdom Metazoa; phylum Chordata; class Actinopteri; order Cichliformes; family Cichlidae; genus Hemichromis; species Hemichromis elongatus. The sequence goes on from VUQR01036582.1 coordinate 68,585, forward strand.
TAATTTATTTTTACCTTTTCTGGTATATAAAATAAAAGAAAACTATTTACTATGTGTAAAAGCAGCCATTTCACCCACCCCCAGGACCAATTTTTCTTTATCGGTATAGTTACAGTTTTATTATTAACAGGAAGATAAACTATGAACCCATATAATCAGGCGTAAACTACAATAAACGTGGTGATCCTTTTAAGGAAGTATATAGAAGAATAGTTAACTGTAGCAGCAGAGCATGCTCATCATAAGCAGCTGCATGTGTGCGTGAAAAAAGCGTGAAAAGTCAATAATTTATGGCTTCTTGGCACCATTTAGTCATTGCTGGCTACTTGTCTCAGTTCAGACTTTTTTCTTCTTCTTCGTTTTGGAGATGTCTACCCACCCCCCTCCCTCCCCAAACAAATTTTTGGGAAATAGCCTTGAGATTTTTTTTTTCACTTTACATTAGTATTTATTTTAATAATCCAGGGCTAAATCTTATCAAAGTCAACACTATCCTCTAGCGGTAGGAGCGCATTGCATCACTTGGCGAGGCGGCCATGCGTAGAGCTCAAAGGTTGGCATGTATTTTCAGGAAGATCTAGAAAGAGTCAGATATTAACAAACTGTGATTGTAAGTTAATCCCAGTGGAAGGCAGCGCATGGTGAAAGTTTTATGGGGTGGAAATAAACTGAACTGGCTTTTTGCCCAGAAAGTAAGAGCTACGCAGCTCTATACCGATGACGTTTTTTGTCGTCTTCTTCTTCTTCTTCTTCTTTTTTATGGTGGGCAATTTCTAAAAGAAGTTACAGTGAAATTAAACCAGGTTCCTTTTAAACCTGAAACTTCACTCCTGACGTTGTGTCTGAGTTGATTCTGACTCTTTGAGGACATTTGGGGGGCTTACTCCAATCACATGATGAATAATAGAGTGACTGTGTTTCCCACTTATTTATTTATTTTGAGCATTTTTTCTCCTCCGAGCCCACGAGACAATGCCCCACGGTTTTATTAACTAGTGTTTACGCATGTCAGCCACAAAAGGATGTTCCGATCCGTGGATGCAAAAAGTGATCGATCGCATTTAATCTGTTGTAAATGGCTTGTTGGCTTCTAGTGTTTCAAACACATCTCAAACATGTCCCTCATTAAATTATCTTGTCACAAGGTAGAAGGTGCAATCGGATTTTGACAAAGTCACTTATATTTCTTTAATTTATTGGGGTAAAAAGTCTCACAAACAATAAAAATGTCTTTTCCAAGAGGAGAACTTTCCAAGAGGGCAGCAGAAATTGCCACAAATATAACAACTAAAAGATATTTTAGATGTGGCCAAAGAGACTGGATTGATTATAACAGAACAGAGTGGGAACAATAACGCAGAGTCACAAGGATGCTTGCAAAACTGGTCATTTCTTTAATTTTCTATGTAACCCTCTCTCTCTCGCACATCCTGTTCACTGCAGCCTATTTAGCAATATAATCAAAGATATTACGCATAAAAAACACAGAAAAAGAAGAAATCACCTTTTTACTCAGATGGCAGCTACATAAAAACAAAGGAGCTTCCGTTGTGTTTGGAAAATTGCATTTAAATTGAATAAAGTCCATTTTTACTTTGATATGATCAATGCCAAACCTTTACCTGCGTATTGCGCGCGTGTGTTTAAACTATCGCTCAGCCTTTGTAACGAGCAGTGCCTCACCAAACCAAACTCTTTACTCAACATTTATTGTCTCTCGTTGAACTGATCACACTCATAAAAAGAAAATGCAATAAAGTTTTCCCATGAGCAAATATAAATAGGTTATGTATTCATTCTTAGAATGAATAAATAAAAAGCTGTAACGCAAGGTGGTATGTTTGCCTTGATTTGGCCTGACTAAACATGGAAACTATTTGAAGGATGAAAGAATCTAACATTTCACAACGGAGACTAACAGAGTTTGGAAAAAGGGACCAACACTGTTGACAAAGTATAGCTATCTTTAAAATGGGAAGTGCATGACTTCTGGAAAAGTTCATGTGATGCATATGTCAGTAACTCAAAACTCTGTTGTGCAATCATGTCTGCAAAAATTCAAGTGTGTGTTGCAAGTGTAACCTGTGCTTACGCAGTTGTGTAGTTGTCGTTTTATATGCACAAGAGAAACCAAAACCTTATGTGTGATCCCGGAAAAGCTGGAAATCTGTAACACGACAGTTAAAACCTGTTAATAAAGGTATTTCTGATCAAACCGATATGGGGCAAGAAATGGAAAGTTTGAAAAATATGCGCACGTTCACACGTTTATATTTAGAAATCAAATATTGCCCCCATTCATTCAGATATGATCGTCGAAACGTGAAGTTGCCTCACTTTTGTTGGCAAAAACCGACTGCGACCTCCAGAAAAATCAGATGAATGTCTGACTGTACAAGCGAAAACGCGCTCGGTACGTCGATTGCCTTTTATTTTGAAACGTGTAAAGTTCGGTGAAATTCGGTGTTGTGTTTACGGCAGATCTGCTTCATGGAGACACAAAGGAGTCATGTAAAAGACAGGAGAAGAGACATTCGCGCTTGTGGGATGCCGCTCGTGGAACAGATGGCCGAAGCGTGCGCCGCGCGCCATTAATCTGCCAGAGAAGAAGCTTTTCCAAGCGCGCGGGAGAAAGGATTATGCCTCCATTTACACACACACACAAGGATGGCACGTGCGACTGGTGCATCACGTACAAGCGGCTCTTCTGCTCGACGCAGGGGCGTTTCCAGGACTTTTTAAATGGGGTGGCACAGGTGGGACCGAGAACAAGCCATTCAGGAAACCAGAATGTTTATCATAAATCCAAACACACACGGGCTCGTTTGTTTTCTTATTGTTCGACTGTTTTTCTCTGTCACGATAATTCTGGTTTCACGGTTTCAGCTACTTTTCATTTCCAGCTGTTCTTTGGTGATCCCATGTCTCTGGTGTTTTGTGTTTAGTTTGCTTTTCCCCTGTCATTATTATCTACACCTGGGTGTTTTTACCCTCCTGTGCCAAATTCCTTGATTACTTGATTTAGGAGGTGTCAGGAAGTGCATTTGGGGTAAAAATCTGTCAAATCAAATATATGAGGCTATACTGTGAGCCCTTCTGATACGGGAGCAATGGAAGTAGCCTATCAGCAAAATGATAAGTAACTTATATTTTAAAATTAACAGTATGGAGTAAAAAACAAACAATGTTTGCATCCAAAATAGAGAAAAAGCAGAAAGTAGCATACTGCAAAAAAATTCAACCGCCCGAGTAACTGTTGTAGACTACTTTACATCTGGTCCTCTGTGCTATCATCTATCACTGCCACAATAGCAGGCCTTTGGAATAGTACAATGTTCATTTATCAGTGAACTTCTGCTAAAGGCTAAGGTCACCTTTCACTTTTCTCTGTTTTTATGAATCCTTTTATCCCTGTGGAAACGTTACAGTTCATATGGAACTCACGGGCTGAAATGTGACTGCATTTATCCACTCTGTCCTGTTTGTACAATAATCTACGTGTCTACTAAGAATAGATCAGGGCTGTTAACAGGATATTTTTTAACGTGTTGCCACAGGGGCTAACCAAATACAAGTAGGGGAATCCACAGGACCCACACCCTCTGCTCAAGTAAACCATCCAGTTCTGTACTTACGTTACCGTACAGATGTTTGTCATCAAAATATACCTGATGTAAAATAACAGTAATGTTATGCAGAATGGCTCTTGCAGGAAATATTTGGATAACTTTATCTGTATTCTTACCGGACTGTTTTCTGTATTCGAAAGTCTGGAAAATTATAATTAAGTAACGCTTAAATTATAATTATATGAATGACAATATTTGCACAAGTGGATGAAAAAGAAAAAGCAACAAAGCATAGTACACTAAAACTGTACTTCAGAAAAGTACAGTATTATATATATGTAATAAAATTACATTACATTACTTTACATATAATATACTTAAGTTTTATTGTTTTATTGAAAGCTAGCTGTCAAACCTAAAGATTCCCTTTGTTACATCCTTAAGTAATTTGCCTGGTGGGACCAGCGCGCATCACCGAGTATCGTTTTGACACACACACACACAAAAGAAATTCTGCTGTGAGAAAGTTGCGTCAATTCACCCAAAAATTACAGGAAGTTAAACTAATTTCACTTCAAAATAAAAGGCCAAGAATCATCTAAAGAGAAGGAAACATGCTGGGAAAAAAAGACGGAACTAAAGAAAGTTAAATGAAAATCAACCAAACAAACAAAGAATATAATAATTCACATTAATAAGATAAAAAAAACCCACTATTATTTCTAAATAACTTTCCATATATGATCATTACGAGGGCACAGTTGACAGTGGTTTCAGAAAATCTATATTTTGTATATATATATATATATATATATATATATATATATATATATATATATATATACACACAAAAAGTTGACATAATTTATATTTTGTGCTCTGCGAGTGTGGCTTTGCAGATTGAATTCCATAGATTCAAGATGGGGTCGGGCATGAGCTTTCATGGATGATGTACAGTGATGAGACTGTGGTCTGTAGTGCGAGAAAGGAGCATGTGGAGGAGAGAGAAGGTGGAGGCAGATGATCCACTGTGAAGAGCCCTAAATGGGGAAGCCTGAAGGAGAAGATAAGCAAATGTTATGCTGATGCCTCTTTATTTAACTGGGCAACATATTTTCATGCAAAACTAGTAGGATTTTAAATAGGATAGTGAAACTCATAAAACCATACATCCAGTGTAACTTCAAAACATATGAAGTTAGTTATGTTTTAATTCTTGATAACTCTATGAATCTTCTAATTGCCGATTGCACTAATCCTTCTTATTACATTACACAATTTACACTCTGTGTAGACTAAGTCATTTGGATGCACTGTCTACTATAATGTTTATAATACACATTTATTAAACCATTTTTGTCAATTTTATTTAAGGAATTTATTGAGCTAGTTTACCTTATAGAGCTAATTTATTGTATTTTTTTTATTCATTGAGTTATTTTTTTCAACTTAAATGATTTTTTAAGTATTTGTTACCTCACTGAACTTTTTATTTTATCATCCTTTATTTTTAAACTTTTTTATTATTAAGTTGTGTTTACTTATTACACTGCTGTAACAGAGGACTCAACTAACTTTTGAGATAAAGTCCTCTTCTTCACTGCACCCGCTCCATTCCCATTACACAGGCAGCAGAGCTCATTTATCCTCGGATTTATTCATCCTCTCTATCGCTCCATCTTGTTCTAAGGTTGTTCTAAAGCACAGCGGAAGACCATTATTTTGAAACAAAACTACCGGAAGCTGGGCTCCCCGCGTTGGCCAGCTTCACGGTGCGTGTTTTCGTGGTCAAAACATGGACGCGACTCAGATAATCGATTTCCATATGTTTGTGTTAGTATCATGACAGGTAGCATCATCCGCTGGAGACGGTGAAGGGAAACTTCACCGTGAGTCGTTCGCCGGAAGTTAAAAATTCTGCCGTTTGTTTTTACAGAGTAAGAGAAAAAAGGGTTAAAGACTTCTTTTCCCACCGAGGAAGCGCTCCTTTTGTCTCCAACGGCGGTGCCGTTTAGCTTTTCTCCGTGTCGTCATGGACATGTACGGGTACAGCGGGGCCGTGCTGGTGAAAAGATTCTTGGATAATGCCCCGTTTGAAGTGACAAACATGTCCGATATTAGCAAGGCGAATCCCCACGGCTGCGACAACGGCGCTCTAACGGACAGGTTCGGCGTCCTGATCCAGGGACTGCTGGCTATTGTGGCTTTCAGCACGCTGATGTGTGAGTATTAGTTCCTTCACCACCGGGAGACACATCACCGATAACGTGTTTTTTTTTTTGTGCTAATTCACTTGGAGAATTGAGGAAAAGAAGTGTGTTTTTTGTTTTTCAGAAAGCTGAACCAATCCACGTGGCGTTTTGTTTGTTGACGTTTGTCTTCCATGAACCTCAGTAGCTCCGCACCAAACTCTGTTGATAAATGTGCCAATTTGTTATTGTCACGGGTTTAGGCAAGAATCTAAAGCAGACAGCAAACTTCCGAAAACATTAGGTGACTAATAACGCCTTGCTTTTCTTCTCGGCGCATATCAGATGTCGTAAACATAGCAGGTCTAAACAGAATTTTACCTCTTTAACCGGAGAGTTTTTTCAGGATGTCGTAAATCAAATGAGGTGTTCATGGTATATGCACTGAATTAACCGTAAATATTTAGGGCTTGTTATACCGCACTGGTATATGTGCCTATTGGCAAAGCAGCATAACTGAGGTGCTCTTAAGCAGAGGCAGTGTCACATAATGGCAGATTTTAGATCCAGGACCTCATTTTGTTTTTCTTACACATCCCTATGGCCTTCCATCAGAAAAGTGTCTAAATACCTTTGTGCATCCAGTGAAAGTTAAGACGTATTCAGTATTTCAGCGTATTCTGCAGTGTTTTTAGTATTTTAAACTTTAATAAAAAAAAGTTGGTGGTGCACTGGCTGACACTTTGGCCTCACAGCAGGAAGGGCCTGGCTGGCTGGAGTTTAGGTGTTCTTTGCATCTTCCAGGTACTTCCTTCCACAGTCCAAAGACCACTGGCTAACAAGAATAAGTTAGGATTAGGTTAAATGGTTTTAAATTGTCTGTCTCCTGTCACAGCTGGGATAGCTTGGAGTCCAAAGTGATAAAACCCACAAGTTGCATCCATAAAAGCAATAAAAATGAATAAAATCATAATATAAACCAACATTAGAGAAGTAAAAAAATATAAATCAAACCAATTAACAGAAATAAAATGAAATAATAGGCAAATCAATAAAACAATCAAATGATAACTAAGAGTATGAATTGGACTATTTAAAGCTGGGATGTCAAACTCACACAGCCCACTTTGTTTACCTACACATTTAATCCCTAAGATGGCCTAATATAAGAACAAGAAGCACAGTTTCAACCATATATCTTGGTTTTTCTCCATAATTAAGAAATGTTGCCGCATTAAATGTTCCCTTCAGTTTTCTTGTGAGCTGTTTTCCAGCTCACTGGAAACGTAAGCACAGACGAGTCGTTGAGCGTCCTCTTGGGGTAAAGAGTGCCCAACTTCCACTGAAAGTCTTACATGATTAAAAACAATGCAGTTTTAACAGCTCAACAAGATGCTGCTTGTAAACCGGAGTGTTTACTTACTCAACCTTAACAATGGCTATTGACTTACTAAGAACTTGTGACTCTGGGGCAGCTGACTTTGGGAATGCTGAGTATCTAACCACTTTTGGCACCCTTGGCTCTTTTTAAAAAAAAAAAAAAAATTTGGCAGCTGAAAGGTGTGACTGTTATTGGGTCAAGTAGCTGCAATGAAATCTAAACTCGAGGCCTCACAGAAACCTTATATAGCTTGCTTTAATGCTTGATTTTCTGCATGACTTTCTGGATCACATTTCACTTTCGGTTTTCATTCTATCTCAGCCATTTCCCTGGAATATTGTGATTTCAGTCAGCTGGCAGCCATACAACCATCTGCATATGTGTTCAGGGAAAACATTAGGACTTTTTTTTCTTTGTGTTTTGTCAATATTACCAAATGCCTCACACAAAAAAAGAGTACAAATGGATGCTGATCCTGTGCAATATGAACTTATTTTGCTAGAGTGCTGGCATATGATCTAATAATCAGTACTTTAAAAGGTCAGGGCAGTCGTGGTGATTTCATCAGCTAATTAGCATGCTGAAACCTGAGCAGTGAAGTTCAGCGGAATCAGGCCAGGCCTTAAGGGGGAGCGATCGATGAGCTCTAACCTCCACTCAGTTACTTATTAGCAAAAGAATCAATATCCTTCCTCTCGCTCTTATTTCCCCCTCTCTCTCTCTTGTTCTCTTGAGTGTCGTTCTTGGTCATTCAGGCCACATGCATCTCTTAATATTTACAAATTATTTGTTTGCATTGAAGCTTTATTAGCGTTATTAGATATTAAGCTATGGCCAGAGTTGCAGGCGGGCCTGCACCGCACATCCCTCCACTCATCTGTCTTCCTCAAAGCTATTTTTGGGAGCTTCCTTCCACTGACTCGCTGTTCTGCCTGCGCTCAGGGAACCTAGATAAAGACTGGACATTTAGTGCATCAGTCTGCGCCTGCCTTGTTTTTCCACTGCTGTCACGAAAGTAATTCGACACTCTACTTTTATGCTTATTACTATTTATTTTGTGCCCAGTATCCTTTAAGCTTTGAACCAAGTCAATAAGTATAGATTAGTGACAAAGCTGGGGTCATTCCATCTCAAATCAAACGTTTGCAGCATCTCTATTATAAACATTATTATATTTCTCCGTAAATCTCATGTCATATGGTATTCATGTAGCATGTGTTTAAGTGTGCATGTTCTCTTGTCACATCGCCAGCACATAGCCAGAGGCATCGGATTACTCTGAGACACTTCCTGTATTTCTCTGTGAGATATTGATGGGCCTTTTCCAAAAGTCTCTTTTTGGGTGTTGGTACTTGGCCATAAATATAAATATAAATCTACAGGCTTTTAAAAAGCTTTATTAATTTTTGTGGTCTTCATGTCCATGTTATTGTGACTTTCAGTTTCTTCTTGTCGGAAACTGAGATGTTCACTTTGGAGTCAAGCTGCTGATGGAGGAATCTAAAGAATATGAATGATTATGCCTTATGTACCAGCAGATCACCACAGTTGGTCTGCATACAGTTGAAATGTAATGTGTGTCTCCATTACTCTGTCTGGAATATGTGTTTTCTATTTGAAGGAAACCTTAATTCTGTTTTCACATGCTCAATCCAATCTTCTGACCCTGGTGGATTTATAGGAACAGTCAGTGCCTGTTTACTGAGCCCACTGGGCAGTGTGAGATTCATATGATTCATCTGTATTTTATCTGCACCCTTTCTGCCCTCTGCCTGCTCACAGATTGGTGAGAACAGTGCTAAGAAACCGTGCTTCATGTTGTTGTTTTGCAGGGCAATCAATCAATTGATTTTCTTTGTTTGCAGTGAAGAGGTTCCGGGAGCCTGTAGGGATCAGACGACCGTGGAGGATCTGGTCAGACATTTTTCATTTCCTCTTTAGCCATATCTACCCTGCTCTGTCCTATATTCTAACATTTTCTATTCCAGCTACAAAATAATTCCTCTCAAATTATTTAAATGATCTCACGAGAGCACAAAGAATCATAAGATTTAAAAAAATTCCCTCTTTTCAAGTCAGTCAGAACCAGAAATAAAAACTCAGCTCAGTTCATTGTGCCTTTTCCAGGTTTTTCGACACGTCCAAACAAGCCATAGGTGCTCTCTTCATCCACTTCGCCAATGTCTTCCTGTCCACTCTGACCAAAGAGGACCCCTGCTCTCTGTGAGTTCTTTAGAAGCAGACCAGTCATTCTAGGACGTGACCTACAGGGATGTCAATAATGTAATTTAATTTTTCACTAAAGTTACCTGATGAACTTTCTGCTGGATGCCACTCTGGGAATGTTGGTCATCTGGCTGGCTGTCAAGTTGGTGTCCAAGTTGGTGGAGTACAAGCAGTGGACTCTGCTCATATTTGGAGAATATGGTGAGTGAAACCATATAATTTGCTTTTATTTTTGGTTTTTCATTTTCCTCTCATCTACTTACACAAAAAATGAACACTGAGTCATATTAATGATGAAACGGCACTGCTAATTTCTGTCAGCGGAGGGCGCTGTAGACCCACCGGAGGTACACGGAGTATAGCCAGCATCTCCAGCTGCAGCTGAAAACATTCCTATTGGCTTAATACAGTTACTGCACTCCCTCCTGTTGTGTTTTTCCTTTGCGTCCGTCCTTGTGTGATGGAATATTTTATTTAAACTTGCCTGATTAAATCCATCTTACTTCTGTGCTACAGTTGTGCTTTGGTCAAGGGCACAATTGTAGTTAATTCCCTCTTTTGTCTGACATGGACGATGACATTTCCAGATAGGTGTGTTTGTTTGCACCCCCCTCCCTTCTCTGGCTTCGTCTGGCTTAGAGTCTTCCTTCCTCCTTCCTGCCTTAATGACAGACCTGTCCTCGTTTGTGTTTGCTGCGGTGAAGCACCTGTGGAACAGAGATTTCTTTTTTTTAAAGGTTGAGACCAGTGGAAGAAAATTCATCACCTTCAATATTATAATTAAAAGCATCCTTTTGTATAGTAACTGGTTCAAAGCAATGATAGTAAAATGAAGCTTTATTAAGTGACATGTTTAAATCCACCCATTATTCATTTCCTTATTTTTCTGTCACATGAGCTGTTACCGTGGCGGATGCCCATATGAAACATAACCAGGTTTTAGCAGTGGATTAATCAGTGGTGAGACACCCTGTTTCTAACAGGTTTTTTTTCCCATTTTTGGCTCTGGATGATGTCATGATGTCATAAAGTGGTCATCACAGGCACACATGCTGCCTTCCAGATACCACAAAAGTCAGATGTCGGAACTCAGTACGGACATTTATTAGAGTTCAAAATAAAAACCTGGAACTTTAAGCCTATGATGTTAACAGATGAAATGCAAATGAAGTGTGATTAATTTTTTCTCCTCCTTGTTCCTCCAGGTGACCCCCCCCAGGCAGCAGCATGGCTGGGCCAGTGTGGCGTCTACATGCTCATTATGGTGCTAGAGAAAGGTGTCATCAGCCTGGTGCTGCTTGTCCCCGGATGGTCCAAAGTAAGAAGATTTTACAGCTCATTGTTCGCTAATCCTTTGACTTTATAATATATTTAGGCAGAGGAAATGATTTCCACTTTTCTCATCAATGCACCAGCCAAGACTTCAGGGAGGGTTAGCCAGTCTTATGCTGTGCTTAAATAAATACGACTGACCAAGCCGTGAGCTCATCCCAAAAGAATCACAATTCAGTTTGAATCTAAAATCCTTTGAAAAGAAAAACTGATCTTGTCAGGTTAACCAGACTAGACATTGGTTTGTCTTTGAGGCAGATATGGAAGAGAATATAAAAGCTTGTATTTATTTGCCAGTACAAGTTTTTGAAGCTTATGAAATCCATGTGATTTTTCTTTACTGTTTCCTAGAAATATGTCATAAAACAAAAAATATAAAGTTCATGAAGAACAAACCGTGCCACTTCCAGAACTTCAGAATTTTTGACCAAGAAACATAAACAAGGAAGATGATGAAACAAATGACTTCTCCTTTGATCCCAGTGTAAACATGGAATCTGTTTCAAAGAGAGTTTGTTTTTGTAACATTGAGAATGTTTCTGTTGTAAAATTAGCCTTTGCCATAGCAACAAATGTCGTTATTTGTCGGTCTCAATTGATTTAAAACTCCTTCCAACCATCCTTTTTTTAAAAGACAGACCCTCTGACAAACTTACAAATAATAGAGAGACAGTGTTTCAGGGTGGGTAAGAGTCATTGCATTGTCTGTGGAAATCTTTATTTTATTTTATTTTTCCAGTAATTGAATATTATTAATCAGTTTTCATCTTCTGTTCCAGTTACAGGAGGTGTTGCTGAGCTACATAGCTAACCCTCAGCTGGAGCTGGCGCTTGTCATGCTTATTGTGCCCTTCATAGTCAACGTAAGTTCTGCTTTTATGATGAGAAAGTGAAACTAATCAGGACAGTTTTTGTTTGCATTGTACATACCACCTCGTTGTGTCTCTGTCTCCCCCTGTAGTCTATCATGTTCTGGGTGGTGGACAGCTTGATGATGAGGAAGTATAAGACGATGAAGAGCCTGGACGACTCCTCTGACAGCTCGGTGAAGAAGCCTGACTCTCTGCCGTGGGTGGACAGTGAAGAGTCAAAGGTGAGAGTCACCGATGCTGTGTAAAAACATCACATTACAACCAAACTGGATTTGTGCCCATTTAATTCAAGCTTGGACTAAACAGCATCAAAACCCAATTCTAAGAATTTAAAGGCTAATGCTATTGAAGCAGATAGACGGTTCATTTATGTGTCTGCTGATATTGGAATGCAGTATGGAATGTCACAAACATTGTTTTATAGTTACATATAGTTACACATGAGAACAGCAGTGGGCCTAGTATGGAACCCTGGGGTTCCCCTTTTCTTACAGACAGACAGGAAGAAGAAGACCCAGCAGAGTGGACATATTTGACAAGGAAGCCAAAGTGTCTGTCTATCTCCCAAGCTGAAACACTAGTGCTTTAATAATATCACTTACCAGTTTAAAAGCAGCTGTTATTAATGTGATAAAATATAATTTCTGTAGGAAAGTAAGCACTTTTTTTGTTTGTTTGTTTGTTTGTTTTTTGTTTGTTTCTCCACAAGAGCCTTTGCCTTTTTGCCTTTTGTGATTTGAGTAAATGTTTTACATACCTGAGCTATATTACCCACACAGTTATATATGTGGGTTTGTAGTTTGTAGTAATGACAGTAAAATACCAGCGTATCATTTGGTGACCACATGTCCAGTTGGAGTCTCAACTCCATCAGGATCTTTTCATTAAAATAGCTCCATACTGTTTTTTATCTTTGTACAGATAAAACTGCAGCCAGTCACAGATATTTCTAAACAAAAACCCCAACCCACTCTCCAAACCCCCCCCCCTCTTCTTTTCTTTTACTCCAACGGCCCACTGCTTTGTTTTTTACCATTTCCAGTAATTTGTTTTTTGTTTTGTTTTTTCGTGGTAAGACCTCATTGCAAATGTGTTTCAGAGTCTGCAGGCATTTCAGTTGCTGTATGTAATTTTAAGTTTTCAATATATGAAACCATTAGGTTTCTTCAGTGTTCATATAAAAGCCAAACTGTTAATTAAAAGATTAAAACAATACAAAAAGTAATATGATGTTGTTCAGTATTTTAAAAAATAACAAATACAACATTTTCAAAACATTATTCAGGGTCTGATTTTTTAATTTTTAGTCAATGCAGGGTTCAAATCTTAGTGTTTTTATTCAGCGGTCAGTTGAATTAAATCACTAGAGGAATCTGACAGACTCGTGTGAGTTCTGGAAGTGACTCATTGATGGGTTTTTATTTATTTATTTTTGTGTTTTGTTCCAAAAAGGAAAATACTCCTTAAAAAAAGTCTGTTCCCACCAAACACCCTCTGGGACTATTAACCCAAACAGATCCAAACATGCCATGTGAAAGCTGAGTGCCTTTTGCTTTTTGAAGAAAAATCTTTTATAGTGTGTTAAAATGAGCGTTAATGTACCAACACTGTCTCACTGGGTGTGAACTGCACCTGTTGTTTTTCTCTCTACACTTGATCTAATGAGGAACCAAATCCATAAATTTAGTCCAAGAAACACTGAGTCAGACTTTTCTCTCAGGCCTTCTTCAGCGCTGTTGAATTAGGCAATTTTAGCTTGATTATAGTTGGTTGTCAAGGTTTCAGACTCCCGTAATGAAAATGTTTTTGTGTGGTTTTGCATCCAGAATTAAAACCTCAGCAGACATTTAGAAGGAGATCCAGGATTATTGATATTCAAGTGGATTTCTAACCCTTTACAGATAAAAACTGAAGGGAAAGGGATGAAGGGTAATGACATGCAGAAAAGGTCTCTTATTGGATGCCACTTGATCAAGAGGAAGCCCACACAAGCAGGCTTTTCCTGTGGGCGTGGTTGGATTCTGATTTGTCTCGTCTGACAAAACTGGAACAGGTTTCTTGTAGTAATTCATACCAGGCATAGAAGTGTCTGATATTTCTTCTTTCCCTCTCAGGAAAGGCTGAACTCACAGACTTGAGGGTGAATGACTGCTGTGGTGTGTGACCCTTGTGTGCAATGCGATGAGAGTGTTTATCCGTCCCTCTTCTTTTCTTTTCCCTGGTCATCTGCCAAGCAGACATAAATCAAGCCTTCATCCCAAGAATAAAAGTGACATTTAGGATTTCTTTCCTCATGCTGATGTTATGGAAAGCTGAGTAGAGGAGGACAGCAGAAAGACGGGCATTGATTTGGATGAGGTCTTAGTGGAGTTAGAGCCACAATGCTGTTGTTTTGGTTAGTTATACTGACTGTTGTATCAGAAGTCATAGAAGAAGATTAACAAGAGTTTAGCAAAAGTGCAGCTGTAGTGGTGGAAATACAGAAGTCAGCATGAATGCTCAGTTTTAGTACTGTTACACAGCAAGAAGGTCCTGGGTTCAAATCTAGAGACACAAATCCTGTGTCTCTGTGCTTTTCTCCTGACTGTGTTGCAGATGAGGTGTGCTTGATTGATTTCAACGTGTTGGAAATCTGTCTATAAATGAGATGTTTGTTAGCCTTTGCCATTCTGTCTGAGAGTGATTGCAGTCAGTACCTTGGTAACTTGGACATGTGCAACAAACTCTACCTCTGGATGATCAGTGCTTGGAATCGGCCATAAAAAGTGAAAATATTCCTTGAGAAGGCACATAGCATGTGTGAAAGCCTTAAAATGATGAAATCCCCACATTTACTAAAGCTAAAGGCCTAACTTATGCTTAACTGACAGTGATTCAGTTACACCTGCAGCGTTGTACGTTGTAGATACGTTGTACGTTTTCCACATCAGCTACAGGGGTCAAAGCTCTGCTCAAACACAACTGCAGGTGTAAAGGCTGTAAATTTTCCCTTGGGGAACACCTGTTTGATTCATAGTTACAATCCGATGAACACTTAAAAGCTAGATGTTAACTTGGGCTGTTTGCCCTTGTGTAGAATGTGGGACCACTCTGACTTTTGCAACTGTAAAGTTTAGCAGTTTGTGAAATACTCACTAAGCTGAATCTGAATAGTTTAGATATTTCCCTTTTTTTTTTCTTTTTTTTTTACACTTTTTAAATAAAGATGAGCTTTTATCCTTTACATTCTGTCCAATATACACAAAGTTTTAAAGACTTTTAAAGAGGGTACAAAGGGAAAGGGCGAACAGTGGCATAACTATTTTTACCTTTCACACCAAACACTGCCGTATCATAACCTCACAGACAGCGATGACTCGTGCTACCTTTACACTTAATTTATGTTTGCTTTCACGTTTAATGTTCATTTTCTTTTGCTGTTTTGTTAGATTTAAGCAGTGAAACTACCTTGTTAGGGTTGGAAAGGATCAAGCATCCTTCTCTTTTATTCTGATATCAGAATTTTTACTAATCTCATCTTTTAACAGATTTTCCACATGTCAAACCCTATTTTAAAGCAACATATGGAACCTTTTTAGTGCTTTAAATGTCTAATAGTTGTGGAATTCTCCTCCTTAGAGAGTTGAATTCCTCCTGCTTCTGGAGAGTGTCTTCAAAGCTACAGATAAACAGGGGTATTTTTCCACTTTGGACTGGGAATCCAGAGCTGAGAGATTTCCCAGCTTTTTGCCTAGGACGCAAAGTCTAAACATACACTACAGCAGAAAATGACTCATGTGTTGTTTGTCTTTAGCTTATAGTTAGCGCTGCTCTACTTTAAGCTCTGGTCGCTAACATAATCCCCCTCTCTCAGGTCCTGCTATCGGCTGAAACAGACACAGAGGAGGCTTCAGAGGGGGAGGAGGAGCCGACTGAGGTTGAACCGATCCCCCATGTGCAGTATTCAGGTGGACCACTGAGACCAAGCTGGGTGGCGGTCTAAACCCAGGTGACGCGTCCTCGATTCTCACCTGTCCCCACACACAACACATAAAAACATAAATAAGAAAAACAGACTTCCATCCATATCTTCTCAGACTGTCGTCAGTCCTAATATCAGCTTCTTTGCAAGCAATGGCACAATTTAAGGTCATGTAACCTGTGAATGTGAACACCTTTAGCTGCCTTCTTCTGCATTGAAGGTCAGAACACTTAGAACTGGTGCTCGACTCAGTATATGCATGCACCGTGCATCATGTAGCGTTTTGGGAATTAAAAAGTTTTTATCCTCTCACCTTGCTGCCTCTGTTTGCTGCAAGAGAACATCAGAGAAACCGTAGCTGAACACGCCACGTGTGTGGGGAGAGATCATTAAGGAGCGCGGTGCCCACAGGGCGAAATCTACGGGTGGTAATGACAAAGACTAAAATTAATCTGTCTTCTCTCAACTCCAGGGACTTTTGGAAATGTTGCTTCTCTAAAGAGAGTCATTTATCGAGTGTCATATTCCAAAGAAGAGAAAGAAAGTATACGCTATATCAATGCTCTCTAAGGTTGTACTCAAATATAATCACTTTGAAGCCACCTTTTTATTTAAGGTGTAATTATAGTCATTCCTGCACGTTCTCCCTCGGGCTGTTAACTTTAAGGTAAAAGGGCGATCAGTGGGATTTTTTTGTTTTTCTGTTAAACTACACACGTGAGTACTTTGGCTGCTGCACTTTCAACATGTGGATAATGTGGTTGATGAAATACACCATCAGCACCTCTTAAGCTTGATTTATACTCCTGCGTTGAATCTATGGATAACCTTGCACCACCGAAACACCAGTCGTCACTGTGTTGCTTTCCTTCCATAGACTGTATACAAAAGATGTTGTCTGTTTTACTCTAAATGAGACCATCATTTACAAAAAATGAACGTGATGTAATATTAAATATATGTTTCACTGTAAACTAGCTATTTAACATCAGAGCTAGCTGTTGCATCCTTACCCTAAACTATATAAAAGACAGATGTAGACACTTTTTTTTAAGCTTCACTTTGGTTATTTTGAAACTTATTTTGACCTCATTTGGATGAATACTCTTTAGATTATTTTTTACTACAGCAAAAGGCTACACAAGTGATTTACTAAAACTATACACACACTTAAACTTCCGCCTTTTTGTCTTTATATATTAAGAGAATGAATACCGCGCTGTAGTGAAGCATACTTAAAATTGGCAATTGAGAGTGGTTACTGTAAGTTTGTTTGGTCAGAGATTGCTGCAGTCGCCTTTAGTTTGCATGGACGACACCGTTTTGTCTACAAAAACTTGCTAAGCACAACCTTTTACAGTAAAAAAAAATAGTGCCTTAAGACTGAATCCAACATGTTTGAAAAGGATTAACTTTTATTTGAAGGTAAATGTTCTGTGTTTCCAGTTCAGTTTGAAAACTCATTGCAGACGAGTCTGCATCTTACACACAAACTTTAGGCAACCACAGCAATCTGCTAGTAATCAAAGCCATCACAAGGAGCATTTTAGTGACGGCCAGCAGTCGCTCTTCAACAGATCGAGGAATCATATTCATGTAGCCAGCAACCTTCCAGCAACTATTAGTACCTGATGTGCAAGTACTTATTTTTTCCTGACAGGCGGTGGCTTCGAGTCAGGCTCCAGGTGCTAAGGCTGTGTCACTCGGGCTGAAGAAGTCTGGTCATTTTTCATGAAAACAGATCTAATCATGTTGAGCTTGGAGGTAATAAATATTGAGCAACTGTTACTTTTTTACTAGGGAAAGTCATACAGCACTGGTACTAATTTGGCCAAATGCACCAATTATTAAAGCTATTGAAATAGGAAACCGCATGTGGTGCATTGGTGGTTATTGCTTTAACATTGTGAGCAAGCCAGGTAAAATTGCAGCATATATTTCATATTTCACATGGACGACACCGTTTTGTCAACCCCCAACACATCATTGTACTAACAAGCTGATCAATCAAGGCCAAAAAAAATGTAGTTGCACTTCTGTGGCTGCATGGAGTAGGATAAATGTCTATGGCGTAGATTTAATGGAGAAGCATCAATCAAGCTTAAAACTGAATTATCAGGTGGTTTTGGGCACTTTTTAATACTAGCGATGAAACATCTTGAAAAACTTCAGACTTGTTTTTTTGTCTCCTGTAGGAGGCCTTTATGGTACTTTATAGTGGGATGATGCAGCAGCTGTGTATAAACCTTTGCAAAATGTGGCACAACTTTATTTATTCAGTTATTAATCTCTTTATATCTATATTGTGGTCCAATCTGTGGTAAATGCAATGAATAGGAAGATTAGAGAAGAGGTGAGAGAGTTTTAAGTCTTGTTCACCCGATAAAGGTAGTAAACAGGTCAAGTGATGGATGCATGTTACTTTATCCTCAAAGTATTCCTGCCTACATGGTTTACATCTATAATTTCTAAGGTCTACAGTTTGACATGTACTGTCTATAATATTGTATTTTGTATTCCTTTGTATCTTTTTTTTTCTTAATAAACAAAATTATAATCCTGTGAATGACATGGTACAGCATGATCTGCAGTGTCATGCACAAGCCGTGAGCTGCCTCAGTGCTTCTTACGAATGTATTTACTCTGTGCTATGAATAAAGATGATCGACACATGAACCTGTGTTCGGTGTTGAATTCCTGTGGCGGCCCGGGCGCCGCAGCACGATGACAGACAACCTGAGTGAGACCTGGCCAGAGCACACCTATGTGGGTGTGGCCTGCAGCCCTGTGACCTCCACCTGATGACAAGATGCTGTATGTAAGGGCGTGTAGCGGTGTGTTAGGCATGCATGTATTCATCAGCAGTAGGACAATGGGTTAGTTTGCGGGGTTGTTCTCGGTGGTAAACAGATGTGATTTACAGCTTTAAGTTTATATGGACTGTCAAATGTGTGGAAAAAGTGATATAACAAAGCAGTCTAAAAAAAGTAGTTTTCATAATTTTATTTACACTTTTTAATATATAATTATTGTAAAAAATAAGAAATTGTATAATAAAACATTTAATTTTCATCAGAAATAATAAAAATAGGTTTAGTCAAGTAAATAAATGCTGAAGCTTCAGTTCTTTGTGCTCATCTCACACCCGGTTTGTCCCGTGTGGCCAGTCTCCTGTGTCAAACATGTGTGACATCAAATAGTCCTTGTATTCTCCGTCTATCAGCTTGGCTGCGTTGTTCCTGGCGAACCAGCAGTCCACACTCTGCGTCCCGCTGTAGATCCTCCTACTTTTCTGAACCACGGGCACTGAGCGATTCTTCACCTTCAGGACCATGGAGGGCTTTGTGTCTCCCTGTGCAGGAAGCTCTGCCAATCCCACTTCCTCATACAGGAACTGACCTAGAGGGAGGTTTTTTTTAGGCCAGTAAGTTAATTTCCTGCTGATGTTTGATTGTCTAAAACCATTATTACAATATATTCTCTGAAGATTTGTGAATTTATTCACAATTTGTGACAATGTAGGTGCATATAAACTCAGATAAAGCAAGTTCTTTTTTTTTCAAATCTCTGAATCACTGTGCCAGATTTGCCAAGATTAAAGTGTAACTATCTAAAGCTTAGTTTAGTTTGGTCTAAGGCGCTGTAAAGGAAGGGAGTCTGGACTTCTTTAGGTTACTTGAAGACGTTTCACCTCTCATCCGAGAAGCTTCTTCAGTTCTAGGGTCAAATGGTGGACATAGATAAAGTCCACTGTGAACGGCCATCTTTGAACAGAGGCGGTGGTTTACGACACCAACTATCTGCCATCTATAATCCAGTTTTGAGATCCCTTCCCAGTCGCCTTAATGCCCACTCCAATCCTGGGCCATCTGACCTCTGGAAATCACATGATAGGGTGGGGCCAGGTTTCACACAAAGCTCACCCGAAACCATGGCTGATTGAGACCCACACCTGTGTTCACACCTTGTGTGATTAAGTAGAGGATCAATAGCGGGTCCATTTTTCCTTCTACAAGGGACACTCCCACAAGGCTTAAATATGGGACTCTCCACCATTTGACCCTAGAACTGAAGAGGCTTCTCGGATGAGAGGTGAAACGTCTTCAAGCAACCTAAAGAAGTCCAGACGCCATGGCATTGACATATACTACACACCAAGCACACCCTGGATAGTAGCCTTACTACAAAAACCCCTAAGAATGACTCAGAGCATGGCTAAGAGCCCAAGGCATCAATTCAGCCTCCAAATCCCCCACATCCCCCAGAGTTTGGTCAAACACACGGCTGTTGTACACAGGGCGTACCCCACTAATTCTAACATCCAAACTGACAACAACCTGGTGGCGGACCTCGGGAACACTTATGAAGATCCCCTGTCCGTGCTCCAACAGGTTGGAGTTGTATTTTACAACCCAAGAAAACCTACTCCATTTAGACAGCTATTTTTTAAACTTGTCACTGACTGATGAACGTCAGATTTGGTGAATGCTTGGATTTTTCTGAACAATAAAATATACACTTCATATATAGTTACCTAACCAAATATTCACTTAAGTCAGACCAGCGCTTTAGTATTAGTTGATTAGCGTTATCAGATCAACAGGATTTTAGCGATGAACACTCCTTTAACACCCACCTAGCAGACCGTGGCAGTTGTGCGACAGCCCCTTGTTGTTTCCGATGTAGAACCCCAGATGGTCTCTCTGGTAGGGTGCCGGGTTCTTGTACTGATGCAGTAGGATTACGAAGCTGATGTTCCCACCGACCGTCACGGTCACATTCGAATTTCCCACAATGGCCACAGACAGCGCTCCACTGTCCACAGATACAGTGGAGTGGCATGGCAGAACAATGCGGTCCCGTCCATCCAGAATAACCTTCTTAGGGGTCACCTCGATGTAGGCGCGTTGGGGTTTATTCACCACAATGGTAATAGTACTGAAGTAAGTACGCTGCTGCTTGTGACTGCCGGGTGGGGCCGGGGCGCCGATGAGCTTACCGTTGGCCGTCACACCTGAGTACACAGAACATGTATGTTTTATTAAAGACATAAAAGATTTTTGGTGCCTTTATAGGGTTTAGTCATGAGTCTTACCAGAGTATTTGTGGTCAGAGACCAGGCCAAGGATGTGTCCAGGCTCACCATTGATGTTAAAGCACACAGTCAGTTTACTCAGGGGGAACTCAACCACAAAATGGGGGTCGCCATCCGCTGTGAAAGGGTATAAGGGGAATTTAGACGCAGTTCACTCATGCAAGAATTATTGGTTCATAAATCTGTTTAGGCAATAATTTTTTTTTAGCATTTTCAACAGAATTAGATACCAGAGGTATACTGATAAAATATATAGAGAAGTTTAATATTCTGTTGTCTGTGAGGGAATGGTCCAAAAGGGGAAAAGGTATCCAGAGACCAGCAGGTCTGTGTGAAAAGGTCAGAGGAGAATGGCCAGAATTCTTTGAGCAGATAGGAAGGTAACACTAATGCAGAATCTCTGCAGACATGACAAGTCAAACCTTTAAGCAGACAGATTGCAGCAGTAGGAGGCCACACTAGATGCCAGTCTTGTCAGCTAAGAACAGGAAACTGAGGCTATGATTTACAAGCGTTCACCAAAATCAGACAACAGAAGACTGGACGACATTGCCTGGTCTGAGTCTCAATTTCTGGTTTCAGTATTTGGATCGGAGGGTCAGAATTTGGTGTAAACAAAATGAAAGTACAGATTCATCCTGCCTTGTGTCCATAGCCCAGGCTGCTGGTAATGTAATGGTGTGGGGAATGTTTTATAAGCACACTTTGGGCCATTCAGTACCAACTGAGCAACGTTTAAACACCACAGCCTACCTGATTACTATTGTTGACCACATCCATATCTTTCCAAACTGGATTTTGAACATGATAGTGAGTTCACTGCACTAAAATGGTGTGAATTTGAAAATCCTAGGTAACTTCCTTCTTTTATATGACCTCTGACCTTGACCTTGAGGTCAAGGTCACTAAAATTTGAACTCATCCAAGACTTTTAGTAGATGCACCAATGGTATGAATATCAGATTTCTGTGTTGCCTCATTCTTGAGTTATCACATTGCAAACTTGGGTGTCGACACCAACCGCCCACCCAGGGGGATGACGACAGTAACCCTTCAGGCCTTTTATGGGTTTTTAATTGAAGAGGTGCTTTAAGAAAGAAAAATGTTCGTGCAACAATGGGTAGCTAGGAAATAAGAAGGGGGCAGGACTTTGGCTCAAATAGGAAAATAAGTCATGTGTTAATATTACAGCTGCAGCAAGTTTTGACGATCAGTACTCAAACGTAAACCCCGTATTATTACATAACCCATCTCAGCTGCACACCTGTAAAGGTTTTTTGACAGCTTGTTGCAGAGTTGTGATGATATTGTGTTGACAACATCTGTCGACATGCAGACAGAGACCTACTGTAAACACCTGCCAAAGTACTCAAAACTGCCTTTATGGCGTTTCCTGCAGCAAGTGTCTCAAAGACCAAATTTTTTGAATGAGTTGAAACCAAAACAAGCTATATTATCACTGCTGATAAAATGAAAATAAAGAATAAAACTACAAATCATATTTTTTTAAAAAGTGACATGGTATTTATGGGTTTAAAATAACACTGTCATATAAAAAAAAACCCTGTAAAAATAAACAGCAAATGATAAAAACTGATAGATGATGTGTTTACATCCATGTGTCTGTCTTAGTATTACTCCAAAGTTACAGTTTATTTGTTCAGCCCAAGTCACCGACAGGTTCCTGAGAACCAACCAAGATGAAGAGGGGAGCAATGAGATGATAGAGCAATGCTAATGACAGGGCTATTAGCCCTCACTAACTGCTTCTGACGAACCTCCCTCTCTTTACTGTAAAACATGCACAAACATCCTCTTTCAGACTCCATTAGCACACAGCACTTAAGGTTTAAAATGCTACGTAGTCCCTGTGTTGGCATTTCAATTAGACCCTGTACGTTCTTTCCTCTCTTCAGGTCAGGTTCAGAGGAATCTGTGAACCTCGCGCTGTCTGTGTAATCACTGCCGACATCCAAATTACAGGCTGCCTACACAGAGTGTAGAGTGAGTCTACTGTACATTCCCCTTCTTCTGTCTTTTAAGTTGGTGCCATGTCATCACTGCATGTATGCTCCCAGTGCCCCCAAACAAAAACGGGAAAAGTACAGAAACTCTGGAGTTACCCGATGTCTTGGAGAAGGTGATGGATTTCTTTGTTGGTCTCCTCGCAGCTTTACCTGGAAGGAAGAGAGCATTCGGTCTCAGTAATGAATAAACCTGAGAAACTGATTAATGGCATTGCTTAACGATAACTATTTTTGTCTCAATTATTAGTGTAGGATGGTTTGACAGAAAAGATAAGAGACAGTCTGCATGTTCTTACATGAGATAATGGGTTTAATTCCTTTTAAAATAGTAAAATAATAATGCAACTATATTTGCTTCATTTTCTGTTTCGTAAATACCCACAACATTGAAATCACCTGTCCAATATGGTGTAACTCTACCCCATACTGATAAAACAGCTTTCATAAGTTGGGACAAGGATTCAAGCTTTACAGACACTACATGTCCTGTGTTGTGAGTTGTAGGGTAGGTTTTGTGTGAATGGGGTTGTTCCTTGATCAGATCTGAGATAGGTGGATTAGGTGGAGGCAAGCGTCACAGTAACGTGTGGTAAAGTTGGAACCCCAGGTCTATGAGCAGGACATTGCACTGTGATGATGTGATCAACATTATTCACTTCATCTAATAGTAGTTTTGATGTTGAGGATGATGTGTGTGGTTTCCTTTTGTTACTGTTTTTAACTATGAGATACTGATGAACTCATTAGGCAGACTTTACAGACCCTGGAAGCCACTACCTTACCGATTGTGTTGCTCAGCGATAAAGCCTGTCTGTTGAGCGTCCTGTCAGGTGTCTGTGGCTCGCTGTCATCTGTGTCACCTGGCAGCTCATTAGCAGGTGAGGTAACCTCACCAGCTCCTGGCGTAATGGTGGGTGCAGGGGCCATGGTGCCATCAGTCAGGACATCAGGCTTCTCCACCACCATGTTAGTGAGAGGAGTGAGGAAGTGATAGGTCATAGACAGGTTGGTGGCCTGCTGAGTGTGTTCTTCCCTGTCCTTGCTGGTTTGGCTGCGCAGCCGTGTCCGCAGCCCCTCTTTTATGCTTAGGAAACCCCACACACGTTCCACGAAATCTTCAGCAACCGAACCCAAAGCGACTCCTAATTTCTGTGTCGCGTCAGTTCCCAGGGCTCTAACGCCCGTCGCCATTGCAGCAGTGGCTAACTTTACATGCTTCTCTGTATCTATCTGCCGGTGTCGCAGTGGCACGTCAGTCTCGAGGATGATGCTCTTATCGCTGTTACTGGCAGTGACCTGGACGTGAAGAGATTCTGCACTTTCATTTGTGAGCTTGCCAGCAACAACGATCTCAGAGCCGTTGAAGTAGTTGGTGAAAAGATTCTGAGTGACGTACTGGACGGAGTTCTCCGTGTAATTGATTCTTATGTCAGACAGCAGAGGAGTTCCGATTTCATTATAGAACCTAGAGAAGAACACAAATATATGAAGAGTTTCAGCTGAATTAAAGAAAAGCCGAAAAGGTCATCAATCAAATTGCATCAGTCATGCATTAGTTGAACAAACAATTTAAATGTGCAGCGTTCTTTTTAGAAACTTTTGATGTTATATAAAAAATATAAAGTACAAAAGTTTTTATATTATAGATTATAAATTGGTGAACATCTGATAAGCAAGCAAAGCTGGGCTTTGCTTGCCCAGCAGAGTCCAGTAGTAATACTAACACACTAACAGTTCATGTTTTTCTCTCTATAATTTTACACATTGTGCATAGAGTTTCCAAACCTGCATTTGCTTGTTCAGTGTCACCACGAGAGAGGTGATCAGTGTCAGAAAAAGAAGGGTCTTATAGTATACTTCCTCATCTTGTTTATTCAAATAAGCCACCTTCCGGCCATAAACTCCCTTGTCTAACCCCTTAAGCTGCTGCCACCCCACTTCAGAGTTCCTGTGGCCTGTCATTGTCATCACGTCACAGCAAACCTCCTCACCTCCTGATGAATATGTTTGTTTAAGCAGAACAGGGGCTATTATCTTTGGAGTCTGTCTGTTAACCCTTCGTACATACTCACACACAGGTTTCACAACACACACACATTCCTGCCCAACTGAACAAACACCTTGTGTGTCTGAGTGTGGAAGAGAGAGGGAGAAGAGGACCGTGTGTCAAGGATAGGGAAAAAAAAGAGCTCAGAGAGAGTTGATTAAAGACGTCTTTTGTCAGCACCGTCACATTTAAGGTCATGGTTCCCTCGCAGGTCGATGAGAGATGCACGGGCATATCAGAGCGGGAGAAGGAAGGAGTTAAGGACAGCTAATTGCTTAATAAGAATGAGATTATAAATATATGAAGGTGAAAGGTACTGGGTAGTAATTGCCTATTGAGCATTGCTTAATCATACATCTCAGTGTTTGTCTTGAATTTTTTGTGTTGTTTTGTGAGAAAATGTCCATGTCATTCAGCTCATGGTAGTCTAAGCAGCTTGGATAGAAAGAGCCTATTCTCAACAGTTAATCTTACAGATGGATTACAGTCATAAAAATGCTTTGGGCCTTTTTTAAACCAGTTTAATAAGTTAAATCCCAACAAAGACTGGTAAAAAAAAAATTGTTTTCTTTCTTTGAAAATGAGCCAGTGTTAGTTGGGCTTTGGACCAGTTTTAGATCAGCTGTCAGACTGTCAAGTAAAAACCAGACTAAAGCTAAGTACCAGACCTTCAGAGTTTAGGTCTGCTTTCCAAGTTCAATGTCCAACCTTTTGAGGCCAAATTTAGACCAATTTTAGACTAAAGAAGAGCAGACTAATTGTGGTATAGTTTCAATTTAACAACAAGACAGACTTCAGACTAGTCTTACACCTAATTTAGATCTCATTCAGACTACATTTTCAAACCAGGTTCCGACCAGTTACTTACCCCCTAATGCTAAGCCATGTCAGAGCAGTTTTAGATCACAGTGTCAAATAATGTTAAGCAATTTTCATTTAAGCTTTCTGTCAACTTAATACCAATTTTAGACAAATAAAATAAGCCTCCTTAAATTCTCTCATCTTCATTAGCAAAATGTGGCTCCTTGGCCTGTAACTATCAAATGTCATGTCAAAGCCGTACCCTTTGAGCATGGCGCTTGCGTCAGCCTCTTCGTTGATGCGTCTCATCATCCCGCAGTTTTCTAGAGCCATGCGCTCCAGCAGTCGGTAGTCCACATCATTACCGATCCCAATTGTGAAGATGCAGAATTTTTCCTGCACTGCTGAGCGAGTGTTCCCCAGGATCGCCACGGACTGGATCTCTCCGACAGTGGGCCGCCCGTCTGTCAGGAAAATAATGAGCGAGACGCTGTTCGGGCTGCTGTCAGGGCCCAAGAGGTAGTCTCGAAGCAGAGAGGAGCCGGTCTGGATGGCGCCATCAATGTTGGTGCCTGCAGTGAAGGAACGTCACTGGAATTACATCTCAGGTTATGGAAACACATTGACTGAGCTAAACTTTAATATGTTTACTGTCCTTATTAAACACAACATCTACAACAACAACTGCTGTTATTAAACTCAGTTTAACTTCAAATCTTTAAATAGACAAGACAAAGACAAACCATAGAGAATAAGGTCTCACCTCCAGTGGGCGCCAGCATGTAAATAAACTTCTTGGCGTCTCTGATATTGAGGGGCGTCACTGGCACGAGACGATTCGGCTGCCAAACTTTGATTTTATTAGAGAAGCTGACAAAGTTAAAGTTATCGCCAGGCCGCAGGTCCCTCAGGATGGTGAAGAGGGCATCTTTTGTCTGGGAGACAGCCACAGATGAAGGCAAATAAAGAATCATAAAACAGTAAACCTCTTCGATATTTGAACGAGTGTTCCTGTTTTGTCAAAGATTCATGTTAGATGGCAGAATAAAACCCTCAAAATAGAGCATTTAGTGCGGTGCTCGGACTGTTCAAAGGATTATGGTAACTTTTTTGCTTTTTCTGTCTTTAGGTATTAGTGTTTGTAATTTTGGCAGATTGTCACAGGCTTTTCAATTTCACATTTAATGTCAATCATAATAATTATCAGAATCAGCATTTCTTGCAGCATTCACTTTTAATGGCTTTAAAATTAGATAAAACTTCAGTGTTTAATTTATATTTTCTGATTGTGTGCTTATATTTCTTTGAACCAGCATAATCTTGAGTTACATATTCAAACCCACATCTTTTGTTTGTTTTTTTTTACTGAATATTTTACATATTTTTTATCCTTATTATAGTCCTGAATTTCAGATTGAATTCCTGCAGGTGAAACGTGGTGAAACAGTCATGTTCACAGTAATTCTGTGCTATTTGCCACTTGTGTCAGTATTAGCTTTTGGTTATCTTAGGTTAAGTCGAACCTTCATTCCTGCTCATTGTATTGTGAAGTGGGGTTCAAGGGTTGGAAGCAAACACTCAAAACATCTATCAGCACCAACCCCATCCCAGCAGTCACAGCGAAGTGTTTCTTTTCATCGTCCCTTGAAAGAAAACAAGATTTGTTTGTTACTTGCTTTCTTTTTTGCTTTCTTTTCCTAAAAAATTTGTCACTGTTTCAACTGTTGTACGTTATTTTTTTTTACAAATAAAAAAGAAACAATCATTTTCAGGAACTTTGGACATTTCTAGATAATGCAGACAGAACATTTTCCAACGGTGACATGTAGCTCATGTGTAAAGTGCTGTTTTCTAGGTCTTGAACTAGAATGTGTGGAGCTCTTTCTTCTAAGAAATTTGCATTTTATCCTGCAGTGGTAACATTTTCTGTCTTATCTGCTCAAAACATGACTGACAGAGCATAAAAGTTGATGAATACATAAACTTCAGCTACTTCCCGTTGATGTCGAGCCCTTGAATTTAAATTTACCATAAAACTTGATACCATATTCTGTCAAATATTTACAAAACATGTTACTTCTTCATATTTAAGTACAGTAGAAAAAAAGAAATAAGAGTTTTTTGGAGACAAAACTTCCTGCTTTTCTGTCTTGAATCCTCATGTTCAGATCTGCAAAAATGAGTGTGGGTGAGATATATGATTTGCTGCTGAGGGGCTTCTTAGATGTCTATATGGGGTGTATACTGCAGGGGTCAGAACCACAGATTGACCTTCGCTGAAAAACCTCTATTGTGCAGCCACATCAAAACACACTCGTTGTTCTGTTCCTGCGGCCCACTTGGGCTGCTGTTAGTGGGGAGAGGGATCAGAGGGTCGAGGGTACTGTTGTCCAGAAAGTTCCATTACCCCATAGACTCTGACCTTCCTCCCTCACAGTTTCCACTTTTCTTTCTCAGTGAAAATCTGTTTTTCACTTTCTCTCCTCTTTTCTGTTACATGGCAGCTGCAAAGATCAGCTCTGGCTGAGGGGATTATCGTGCTACAGCAGATGGAGGAAAAGGTCTGATATTGATATTCCAGTGTGGGAGGGAGGA